>JASANB010006073.1:0-271877 GCA_030248155.1 Sabatieria punctata | reverse complement strand
CAGTCAGGCACTTAACGCCGTTTATGGTACTCGACACCATATAAGGTGCCGGTACCGTATATGGTACCCCCACGTTCGAGGTCTGTGGTGGTACCTATATGGTACCGGTACCATATATGGTACCCCCACCTTCGCGTTTTCCGGTACCGGTACCATATATGGTACCACTCCGTTCAGATTTCGTACCATATATGGTGCCGGTACCATATATGGTACCGGTACCATGGTATTGTCACCATATAGGTACCGGCACCATATATGGTACCGGCACCCCTGGCCATGGGTAGGGGTACCATATATGGTGCCGGTACCATATATGGTGACGGTACCATATATGGTGTCGGTACCATATATGGTACCACCACAGTCGCCGAACGTGGGGGCACCATATATGGTACCGGTACTATATATGTGGTAGAGATTTGATTTGCACCTTTGGTCGTTCTGTATTGCTCTCAGCATACGTATCTATCTATAAGTATATTTAGTGTAAGCTTTCAGCCAAGAAGTGAGCAGACTAATCCGAAATCAAAGTCAATTTCTTGCGCATGGCCGGTGGCCGGTATCAAGCCAATTTCGACAACGTTGTAAATTCCTCCAAAATGCTCTTTCCAGTCTTCTATGATCGTGTCGTTTCAGCAGCTCGTCCACTTCGACAGAACCAAGGAAGGCGACTGCGTAAGTAGTTTACTCATTACTTTGTTTGTCCTATTTTGTACTATTTCAACAGCGAATTCCGCGTCCCCGACGCCGGTATTATCTGGTATTTAACGTCCAGCTCAGTGGCACCTACTTCAAGATGCGAAAATACGTGCTCAGCTTGCCGATTGGCATTTACGTCAACGTCTTCCAAAGATTCCAGCACGGGGGAGATGCGTTCCTGTGGTGGCAGCTGGCTTTCTGCCAAGGGGTGCTTGCTTGTCGTTATTATTCTTATCTTATGCAAATTTTTAGAATGGCGTTTTATCGCCCAACGCACCGCAGTCAGTTCCATGGGAACTGGCAGTGGCAGCTTTGGACAGAAAGTTTCAGCAGTTGGTTGAAGAGCCTCGCGCTGCCTACGACCCAAACGTATGTAAGCGCCGCTGTATGCAAATTTTTTTCACTGGCTTTCGTTAAGAACCCGCCTCCGGCGCCTGCAGCACTAGGTCAGGTGGCCAAAGATCACCTGAAACGCAAACTCTGTGTTGATGGATGCTTGACTTGGGAGAAATTCTTTATGGAGGTTTGGATGAACGGCTGCATTGCAAACTACAGTGTGCGGAAAATATAGTTGTTTAGAAGCAACCGAACTGTTTAAAATGGAATCAGAGACTGGAACGAGAAGAACCGGCTACCTTCAGAGAATGGTTCTACTCCTGTGCTTTGTGCGTCAACTCTTGTCTTCAGAAATACTGGAATCGAGAGTAAGCTGTATTGGATTATTCGTTTTTGTCTACTATAACTCCTAGGCGTACATGTACTAGCTCTTCTTAGACGCAGAAATTTTTTGCGTGCCTGGCCATACACACATGCAATGCGTGGCTAAAATAGGGTAATCACGCAGTGAATGGTTTTTCACTCACTGAAATTTTAAAAAAGCGTGATTTGCTGTGACTGGCCAATCACGCATTGAATGCGTGATTGTGCATTGTCTGACAAAAAAGCGTGATTGACATGTGACTGGCCAATCACTTTTTCGCACTTTCATTTTCCAATCACATTTATGACTAACAAACAGCCGCACGCAAAGCGTGATTCTATGTGGGCTACTACTCCAAAAGGAGTAGCTTCTGTTAGTGAGGGCTAGGGTGTTGGGGGTTACCCCCTGCCTAGCTAGAAAGGCCAAACCCCCTCACCCTCCGAGACAGGGTCTCTTTTTTGAGTAAGACTGTATTTAGAAGAAAGGAAATTTGTAAATTTTGCAGACTGATAACAGGATTTGCGAGCAAGGAAGTTGCTGAGCAACTGGTGTGTCAGAACCCACACCAATCTACTATGATGGTGCGATTTTCTGACAGTAAGCTGGGGTTTGTGATGATCACGTTCAACTTGATCAATCATTCAACTGCTCAACATCAAGCACTGGCCACTGAAACCCTGCAAAGTATGAAGAAGGATTTCAGTGAAGCATTGAGAGACCCCAACCTGGCTATGGTTAGTCATGTCTATCCCAACAGACTCAAAACTGAATTCTTTGTTGACCCACCGCCTCCGCAGCGACAAATCACCAAGTTTGGCTATGACGTGAAGGTGATGGAGGTCGGAATCTTCGCACCGCCCAGCCTCACCCCACCAACTCAAACTGAGACGCCCGAGCTGGCCCAGTTAAATCAAATGTGAGACTGAAGTTTTTGACAGCAACTAAGGGCTACGTAGTGAAGGGTGATTTGTACTTCTGCTCTGCCAGTCTGATGGCACTGGCTCGTCTGCACGCCGCTCTACCGCGCCGATTACTGGGCTGGCTTCCACGAAAATATTAATTTTTCTAGTAATTCGAGAGCTGTGAAAATTGCTGGAATTTTATCTATCATTGAGTTCTGGCCCAAGGTGTCCTAAATTTGGCGCGCCATTTTCAAAGTCACGCCTAAGAAGTTTTTTGTTCGGAAAGTCGGTAAATTTCCAATTTTTGAAAATCTTCGATTTCTGAGAAACAGATGTTGGCTGGAGTTCAGCTAAGTTATTTTATCGACCAGGATCTAAATAGCAAATTTGTTTACTTGCGGAAGGTCTAAATCTACATTCGTGCTTATGTCAATTTTTGTTGACTGATTTAGTGGTTTGGTTGAATCGAAAAGGTGAGATTTTTTTAACTATTGAAACAAGAGAGGACTTTACATTGAGAAAAGACAGTAAACAATGAAATACTGACAGAAGGCCCGGTATTTATACAATCATTTCACTATTTTTAATGTTTTTTAAATAAGTTTTTTCAGTGCCACTTGCGCCTAGAGACCTGCAGTGGCCGAAAGTTCGGCTCCGCGGCTCGGATTTTCAATTTTTTGGTAGGACCGGCCCGGGAAAGCCGATAAATCGCAGCAAATAACCATTGACAATCAAAAGAAAACCAACAGTGTGGTTTTGAACTAAATTCGCGTTTTCTGACAACAATATCTGTTTTTGATACCACAAGGGGAATTTTAAGTAAATTTTTAATTTCAGTAACTAGCATTAAAGATAGCGCTTTTGTGCCTACATGTTTTGCTAATAAATTCTGAAAACTCTACCAAATCGATAAAGAACGATTAGTTTGATGGAAGACAACAAATTGACGAGTCAATTTGACCAGTACGCTAAATACTGAATGTCGTTGTAGCGATCCGTTTGACCCCAATCAATGGCCAGGTAGTCAAGAAGAGCTGATGACCGATGCGGATTTTGGCTACTATTACGACCCTTGTATGGACTTGCCGTTGCCGCAGCTGCCCCCAGAACCGGGTCCGCCTCTCTACTCCAGTCTACCGCTCATCCAACAACCTAATCAGCAAGACCAATTTGTGGCCACCGCCAATGGTCGTGTGCACCCACTGCAACAACATACGTAAATTTGCTACAGAATCAGTGTGCGTATGTTGGTATTAGGAAGGATTGTCCGGCTATTGAATCGTGTGCAGCCGGACCTACTGTGCAGTCGTCAGATCAGTGAATTCTAAAAAACGAAACAAAACCAAAACAACCCGGTCATAGTTCACTAAACTTGGTGGAGGGAGGCTTGATTTGTTTTTGCGATAAACAGTTGTGGTTCAGGCTGCACATGTAGAGTATCTTTTATGCTGTCTGAATATCGAACATATTTCAACGACATACGTACAGTACCTATGAATATTGCTATGTACAGTATACCCGATTACTTATTATGGCAATAGTTACTAACCGCATAAACCGTCATATGTACATTTTGTCAGACCCGTCCGCTGTTTTAGCAGGTACAGTCAGACTTGGGAAATGGAATATCGAACAGTGCTATATTAGGGGAGTCTATCGGAAGCCCTGAAAAGTTATCTGAAAGTTTTCCTGAAAATCAAACGACCACCGATAAGACGCGGCCCTTAAAAAAGTTGCCGTAAATTTCGTACTCGGACAGTACCGCCCACACCGCAATTACCGATTTAGATTTACGCTTCTGCTTTGTTTTATGTTCAGGATTACAATCAAATTTAATTTAAGCATTAGTTAATGCTCTAGCTTAGCTTTAGACTTATGGTTAGGCTTAAGTTAAACAGATCAGCCGCCCTAACATGGGGAAGTGTTCATGTATGATTCACCAGACGGCATCGTCGTTGCGTCAGTTAGCCATGCTACCGTATATACTAAATAACTTCGCGTCGAAAACCGAATTTGATTTTTAATTAAACTAACGAGAGCTTCCGATAGAATCCTTCCGTATAGTAATTTTTGTTCCACATGCGTTCGACTGTAAATGCTCATACATAGTACCAGTTCCTAGCGTTTGAAAGCTCTTGCCTACTTATTTTGTGTTTCTTACTCATAACAACGTGAAAATGCAATATTTGCGAAATACATTTCACTGAACCTATATACAGCTGTAATGTATACCCACTACTGACAGTGAACTTCCATAATTTGGACACCCATCGGGCTTTTTAACCATTAAGGTCAACCTCTTGTGAAATGCGACACTAAAAATTGTTAGTAGTTTTATACATCTGTTTAACGTAGAAAAATGTCATCTTTTTGTTTGGCATAGTGACGATTTTCAGTGATGCTTTCTAGAAGTAGACACTGTCTCCATAATGGGGCACTCTCTGCTGAATGTACTACTACATACTCTCAGTATTAATGATTTCTTGGTTACCGTGAGCATCACATCTAAGAGGTTCTACTGCATATGCAGTAGCACACAAATGCCCTAGGCACTGTTTGGCCACACCAAGAAAAGAGTTTGAAAAGGTGGGGATTTGAGGAGTCCTGCTTTGAGCCTAAGAGTCTGACTACCAAGCTTAATTACCAGTTTTAGCATCTGTTAGCTTTCTCATTTTGGCCTAGCCTCACTGAGAAAAGTGCCACAAGACTTTAAGAGTATCTCAGACCAGCTGAAGTAACCCTTAGAGGAGATGGTTTCTGGACGAGTTGGGTTCTAGAGTGAGACAAGATGGGTGTCGTGTCTGCTGGATGGACTCGGCTGGAGGATGGGCAGGGGGTCCCACCACGCTTTTGCACTTCCCCTGCGCAAAGGAACCGCCTCTGACTCGGCGATCCGTGACAGCTCCAGACTAGTAGTCAGCAGGTACGCACCTTGAAACTCATCATCATCGTTCGAGAGGTGCGTCGTCCGCTGGTCAGGAAACTCTCGGAGACCGCGTTCGAATGTTCAGAACCACGTAGCCGCACGTTATCGAGCGAACCTACAACTCAGCATAGCAACTATTAGTATGTACCATACATTTAGCTGGTTTTTTCGGCTGGAGGGTTGTCAGTTCCCAGTAGGGTTTCAGACTATGTCCAAAGCGACCTTTTCTGTGACGACAAAATGGGTTTTAGCAACGTTTTCCCCTGGACTCAAAACAGGGTTTCGAGGACAAAAATCGGATACAAATCCTATCTGCACAGCAAAAATACCCTTTAAAACCCTGTTTTTGCTTTTAAAACGTGCAAAAAACCATATTTTTGCTTTAAAACGCACGACTTTATTTCATCCGATAAAAGAGAGTATTTCAGGAACCCTAGTTAGAGATTTTTGAAACCCTTTTTATCTGTAGGGCCTCGAAAACCCTAATTTTTTGAGTTTCTGAAACTCAAATTTGGGTTCGGAACCCAATTTGGGGGCTTTCAGAAACTAAAATTAGGGCTTCTGAGACCCAAATTAGGGTTCCAGAACACTATTTAGGGGTTCAGGAACCATAATTTGGGCTTCAGAAACGTAAATTTGGGTTCCGTACCCCTATTTAGGGGTAGGGCCTCATAGATCCTATTTAAGGTTTCAAAAACCCAAATTAGGTTTTCAGAACCCTGTTTGGGAGCCTCAGGAGCCCTAAGTAGGATTTTAGAAACTGAAATTAGGGCTCTTGAAATCCTGAATATGTGCTACGTGCAAAAACGCATTCCCAGGCGTTTTGGAGTTTTTGAATATTTGAGGCTCCCGTCTCGGCGAAACTCCCGTGCCTCCTTCCTGACGGAAACTTCCCCTACCCCTCCCCAGGCCGGCCCCGTCCTAATAGAGTGATGTACGCATGGTGAAGGGCGTAGCTTACCACATGTCTTCTAAGGCGTTTCATGAAAACGCAGTAGATGATGGGGTCGATGGTGAACATCCAGAAGCGGACGATTTCTGCCAGCAACACGATCACCGGGTGTTCGCCGATGCTGGGAAAGTAGTAGAGCGGACGATAAGCCACCGAGTAACCCAGCCACGTGCAGCCGACGATGAAAAACTGCACCAGAACCATTATCTCTCGCTGCAACTCCACCCGACCCGACACCGACATCAGACCTCTAAATTGAGGAGGCTTCATGTCTTCCAAATTGAATGAAAGGTGGAAAAAGTAAGGCGTCATTATGTAATGACATAGCTGGGAATCGAACCCAGCACCTTTGGATTCCCGGTTCGGTGCTGTAACTACTAAGCTACACGCCAATGCCAGACCACCAACTTAAACTTCAAACTAATGGTGCCCACGCAGATATTGATGCGTCAGGAAATCGTTGACATAATAGGCCGAGCCGTTGTGCATACTCAGCGGAGACTGGCGGCGAACGCGTAACGCGGCACTTACCACCCTCTTGGTGAGAACGAGTAGTAATGGCTGTCCTGTTTTCTGTGACCACCACAGCACAACCGACCAACATATAAATCAACGTTTATAAAGCTACCTTAGTTCGTAGAGTTTGTAGAAAGTTCCCATGTAGCAAACGATGATGAAGGGACAGATCACCAGGTCGCTGGTTACAGTGATCACTTGTCGCACTTTTTGCCCCCCAACTTTCGTACTTCCCACGTCTTGACCACTGGGTCGAAGTAGACCGCACAGCACGGAAAAAAGACACATCCAGCATGTTCCAGAAGCCGTGACACACGCACAGTCCCGCGTACACCATCGACCGCTTGTGACCGAACCACTGACTGAACCGGGAACGGTAGCAGAACGCTGCAACAGCCACTACTAACAGTCCGTCAATTCCTAAGTCTAAGTCTACTAGGTCTAAGTCTATAAGCTAGCTGAGCATGAGCAGATACAGCAGTAGGACTTACCGACATATCGATTTATTCCAAGTCTATTAGGACTAAGTCTAAGTCTATTTAAAGCTAGCTGAGCGAGCGTGAGCAGATTTAGTAGGCCTTACCGACATATCGATTTATTCCTAAGATTAAGTCTACTAGGACTAAGTCTAAGTCTATAAGCTAGCTAGAACGCGATTAGATACGGTAGGACTTGCATAAACATATCGATTTATTCTAAGTCTAAAGTCTACTATAATCTGCAAACCAATCGGAAGTTGGACGGCTTATGCCATTCTGAATCGGACGATTACAGTATCCGTTTTGCGTAACCGCTTTTTAATAAACGACGGTTCTCTCTAACTCAATTGCAAGACAGAAGATGGCCGTATTCCCCCATATATGGTACCGGCAATATGCGGTACCACCACAGGCCCTGGAACGGCTATAGCAAAAGCACATGGTGATAGTAATTATACGGTGCTACTAGCCCAGGTTCCGGTACTATATGGTGTCGGTACCTAAACGGCGTTAAGTGCCTGACTGTGTTAAGGTCGAATACTTCTGCTACTTAATGAATCAATGGCACAACCTCTAGGCGTTGGCAGATGGCAAAGTTCCACCGGTTGGTATTATTAAATCAAGGCACGTTGCCAGTTGACCAGCACAAATTGAAAGGTTAAAATGGTTAAGCGCCAAAGTTAGCCGGGTGGCAGAATTGGTGGGTGCTCGTTTCACAGTCAGCAATTTGCTGCAATACATGGTAAACGATAGTTAGGGTAGAGGTACCAAACGAGGAAGAAACGAGGAGATAAGAAGGCAAACACAGGGCGACAGGAGTAATTATTATCATGAACTGGAGGAAACGTTTCAGATTGTTTACTTCTGGACGTTCGCCAAATGAATATTCTGATAACAGATGGCTTTCCCTGGTTAGCCGTCCCATTTTTAGAAGTTTTGCAGTGCTGGAAGATGAAGGCTGGGTACACCAAGAGGGAGGCACCATTAGTGCTACCAACAAGCAACAATGCACACATACCTGGCTGTCTTGTGATACGTATAAGAATAGAAGATGTGCGTCAACGAAGCAGCATGTGGCTGTTGTGATTAATGGACCACGAGGTTTCCATGCCTCTCTTTTGGCACAGCTGCAGTACTATGCACAAGTCGCCCTAAGTAGATATGACAGACAGTAATTAGCTTCGTTACTTCTTGACAGATAATTTTGCTAATGCAAGATAAAGAAGCGAAGTCTGGGTGACTAGGTACAGTAGTGTAGAAAAATATAATGCGCAGCTATTTTTTCAGTTTCAACTATCAGATTCAGCTTTTTGGCGCAGATGCTAAGTTCTGATAAAACATCGTTTCTCTGCCGTCACTTTGCTTCTCAGTTTGACTCAGAATAGACCTAGCTAAGCAAAACGTCAGATAAACGCTGTAAGTAAGGCTCTTGAAAACGAACTAACTGTTTTATAAATCATTTCCAGGGCTATACACATTTTCGAATTTCAAAGAAACAGAAAAGTGTGATGAAATACACATCGATGTAATTTTACGTTGTCGTTTTTACTGAAAAGCGATAATTGGAACGGTCTTTTCAGAGACTAACAACTGTCTTAGCACAATAGCAGGCCAAACTCATTTTCGAATCGATCAACGCGGCTTAGGCAAGCAGAGGACTATGAACCACGCAATTGCAGTCTCTCATCAGAAACATGCACACAAATAAATTACCACGTGGCTTCCTAGGCTACGGTGTATCCTCTGAATAAAGAATGGCTGTGACGTTTAAACAAACAAACAAACAAACAAACAAACAAACAAACAAACAAACAAACAAACAAACAAACAAACAAACAAACAAACAAACAAACAAACGAATGAACGAACAAATGAACGAACGAACGAACAAACAAACAAACGAACGAACGAACGAACGAACGAACGAATGAAGAAAGTGAAAGAAACGAGACATTTTTGTATACATTCTTCTTGTAAAACGAACTACCACGAAGTACCGGTTGTTTTGTTGTTAACTCTCGTTTCGTTTGACCACATGGGTATTCAGTCACAAGGATAACCGCTAAGAAGCGATTAGAAGTTCCAGAAATTGCAGTTAAACAGAGGAAATTACAGTACTAAAAGGACACACTAAACTTTTCTGCAGGAATAGAGCATGGCATTTTCGGCAAATTTTTCAGATTTTCGGTAATTACTGCCATTTTCTGCAATGGCCGCAGCCTTCTTGGCATTGCCGATTTTCTGTGGCCCTAGTGTGGAGTTCTGAAGACCAATTAAACAGAGAAACTGTTGAGATTTTGACAACATTAACCTCACTTTTAGTGCGTTTATCTGAGTACAGAAGTCTTAAAACGACTATTACCCGTCTAAGAGTGAAGCACCTGTATTCATTTCATGTAGGTATACCTCATAGGTTCATACCATCTGTAGCACGTTACAACATGTACCTAAACCTAGTGTTAATCCTACCTGCTTTGACTCTTCTGTAAACATTGAAATCTTTGAGTAACCCTAGAAGCACAGTCTTTAAAAGCGAATTCCACTCTAGAAACAGCCAAACCGCTGTAGGAGCTTCCAGCACAAGCTCCTCTTTTCACTCTTCTTTTGAACGGTTTGCCAATAGCTAAACTGACGCAAACTAACAGTAGGAATGCCCGGCGGCAATCCATTCCTCAGGGGACGCCTCACTGCCGCAGTGGCAGTCAGATAAGCGCACTTTTGAGACACCCACGGAATTTCATTCAGATTTAAGGGTTCATTTGCATAGCCAAACATTGGCTACTTGGTTTTTAGGATAATCGCTGATTGCCTAATTAAACGCTGTTCCAACAGCTGGGCGCTAAATGTGCTCAGCTTGAGTTGGCTTCCGCTCGATTTTTTGTTTGAAATTTTAACGTTTCATTTAAAGAGACGTGTGCATTGCACGTGGATAGATTGCGTAAAGCATAGATTAGTAGGGATTTCTTAGTAAATTCACCGTTTCTATGCGATTCTATTGCTTTTATACATTAATGACAGGGTGTTTTATAGCCAAATGTTTTGCACTTTCCTTTCTGGCTCAAAAACTGTTTTTGTTTGTGCACCTTTCTGTTGAACTCGTTAAGCATCTGAAGGGCCTTGGGTTCACTCAGTGCATCTCAGACTATTCTGTGTTTGTTCGCTTCAACCCATTCGCCATTGTGACAGTGTCTGTCGACGATCTCACCACTCTAATTACCGAAACAGAAGCAGCAATGACCAAGCTGAAGATTGGACTGAGAACAGGTTTCAAGATGGTCGATATGGGTCGGATTCATCATCTACTTCGAATCAACATGATTAGACAGGAAGACGGATCTGTCACTGTGCTCCAAGACCGATACATTAAACAGATGATACAAAAATTTGGAGTAACTGGAAACCGTATTTATGACACACCTTCCGATTCAAATGTATTTCTGCGACAAGAAGATTCAAAGCCGATTGATGAAGAGAAGGCGCAAATATTTGAAAATGGTTGGCCGTCTTCCCTACTGTTCATTGGCCACTCGTCCAGACACATAGGACTTCTAATCCTTCTTAGCAGTTATCCTTGTGACTGAATACCGCTGTGTAGTCCAAGAAACGAAACGAGAGTTAACAACAAAACAACCGGTAGCACAAGTAGTAGTTCGTTACACAAGAAGAATGTATATGCAAAAATGTCACTGCGCCTGCTTTCACTTTCTTCGTTCGTTCGTTCGTTCATTCATTTGTTCGTTCGTTCGTTCGTTCGTTCATTCGTTCGTTTGTTCGTTCGTTCATTCGTTTGTTTGTTTGTTTGTTTGTTTGTTTGTTTGTTTGTTTGTTTGTTTGTTTGTTTGTTTGTTTGTTTGTTTGTTTGTTTGTTTGTTTAAACGTCACAGCCATTCTTTATTCAGAGGATGCACCATGGCCTAGGAAGCCACGTGGTAATTTATTTTGTGTGCATGTTTCTGATGAGAGGCTATAATTGCGTGGTTTTACTAGTCCTCTGCTTGCCTAAGCCGCGTTGATCGATTCGAAAATGAGTTTGGCCTGCTATTGTGCTAGGAAAACAGTTGTTAGTCTCTGAAAAGACCGTTCCATTATCGCTTTTCAGTAAAAACGACAACGTAAAAATTACATCGATGTGTATTTCTATGCGCACTTTTCCTTTTCCTGATTCGAGAAATGTGTATAGCCCTGGAAATGATTTATAAAACAGTTAGTTCGTTTTCAGAGCCTTACTTACAGCGTTTATCTGACGTTTTGCTTAGCTAGGTCTATTCTGAGTCAAACTGAGAAGCAAAGTGACAGCAGAGAAACGATGTTTTATCAGAACTTAGCATCTGCGCAAAAAGCTGAATCTGATAGTTGAAACTGAAAAAATAGCTGCGCATTATATTTTTCTACACTACTGTACCTAGTCACCCAGACTTCGCTTCTTTATCTTGCATTAGCAAAATTATCTGTCAAGAAGCCGCTAACGAAGCTAATTACTGTCTGTCATATCTACTTAGGGCGACTTGTGCACTTAATTACTGCGGCTTTGTGCCAAAGAGAGGCATGGAAACCTCGTGCGTCCATTAATCACAACAGCTACATGCTGCTTCGTTGACGCACATCTTCTATTCTTATACCTATCACAAGACAGCCAGGTATGTGTGCATTGTTGCTTTGTTGGTAGCACTAATGGTGCTCCCTCTTAGTGTACCCAGCCTTCATCTTCCAGCACTGCAAAACTTCTAAAAATGGGACGCTGACTGTAACCAGGAAAACGTCCTATTTATCAGGATGTTCATTTGACGAACGTCCGAAGTAAACAATCTGAAACGTTTCCTCCAGTTCATGATAATAATTACTCCTGTCGCCCTGTGTTTGCCTATCCTCTCCTGTTCGTGCTCTGCATTTATGGTACCTCTACCCTAACTATCGTTTACCATGTATTGCAGCAAATTGCTGACTGTAAAGGCGAACTTATAATTCTGCCACCCGGCTGGCACTGGCACTTTCTAAACCGCTGCCAACCACTCAATTTACACTTTGGTCAACTGGCAACGTGCCAACCGGTTAATAATACCAACCGAGTGGAACTTTGCCATCTGCCGAAGTCTAAATTGTGCCATTGATTCATTAAGTAGCAGAAGTATTCGACCTTAACACAGTCAGGCACTTAACGCCGTTTAAGGTACCGACACCATATATAGTACCGGAACCTGGGCTAGTAGCACCATATGGTACTGTCACCACATATGGCACCCCCACGTTCAGGGCCTGTGGTGGTACCGCATAATGTACCGGTACCATATATGGTACCCTCACATTCGGCCACTGTGATGTTACTGGTACCACCACTACCACTGTCTCCGAACGTGGGGGTTACCATAAAGGGCATTAAGTGCCAGACTGCAAGAGGCTGGAAGGTGCAACAGTTTGCAAATTACAGCGCAATGGATACCGAAAGTGGCTGGTACAATTGGCTCTGGACTTCACCAAGCACTGCTCAGTAACCCAAGCAAGATTGGCAACTGTCCAACCAATAGCCATTCGGTCGCTGTTTCAGATCCAATCAGTCCACCAATACCAGTGGTACGGCATGGTTCGAGCCGAATCGCAGAGGTGAGACAGATCTGTGCAGGTCGGTGGTATTTCTGGTGCTGGGACTGTGGGGACTGCTGATGAACGCGTTCGCCCTCAGTGGACTGCATCTGTGTCATCTGGCATTCGCCACGCTGCTCTTCATGAAGTGTCAGTGCGCGCTTAACATGATAGGACTGGCCATCAAGACTGTTATCAACACTGGAGGCTGTCTGTCGGGGGCTCCAGTGCCGCCCAGTGACTGGCACTTATTTTTCCAATTGCCTGGGGCACTAATGGTGCTCGCCATCTATGGCCAATACGCGCTGCAGGCTGCCATGGCTGCCAATCGATATGTCGGTAAGTCCTACTGTATCTGCTTATGCTCAGCTAGATTAGATAGATGTAGCCTTCGATCTGATCCAATCCGATCCGATCCGATGTGCCCTATGACCAGTCCTGCCTAGCGCCCTACGACCAGTCCTATGTGGTCCATTTCACGCCCCCTGTGGTTCATCATCTCAGACGTTATCCTTCTATCACTGCCAGCCACTCTAGCCATGCTGTTGGGCACCAGGTACTAGAGAGTGCAAGGCGTGTTGACATCATGGTGATGTTGGCTCCCAACGTCCGCTTGGTTCACCCCTGGTGTGAGAGAGGCCCCCAGGCCTAGTTGGTTTCCATGGACAACTCCTGATGTCATTGATCTTCTCCTGCAATGTGGCATGCTTTGGAGTGGCTTCGGTGCAATAGTAGATCCACTTGGTTCCCATTTTACCTGCTCGCTGTCACCAGCTTTTGTGGCCTGGGTGGAGCTTTGTGCCGACTACCATCTCTGCGGCAAGAAACTTGCTGCGCCGAGAGCATGACTGCATTTGTTTATGAACTGTTTCCGAACGGGGAATACGGCCATCTTCTGTCTTGCACTGAGTTAGAGAGAACCGTCGTTTATTAAAAAGCGGTTACGCAAAACGGATACTGTAATCGTCCTGATTCAGAATGGCATAAGCCGTCCAACTTCCGATTGGTTTGCAGATTATAGTAGACTTAGACTTAGGAATAAATCGATATGTTGGCAAGTCCTACTGTATCTAATCATGCTCAGCTAGCTTATAGACTTAGACTTAGTCCTAGTAGACTTAATCTTAGGAATAAATCGATATGTCGGTAAGGCCTACTAAATCTGCTCACGCTCGCTCAGCTAGCTTAAATAGACTTAGACTTAGTCCTAATAGACTTGGAATAAATCGATATGTCGGTAAGTCCTACTGTATGTATCTGCTCATGCTCAGCTAGCTTTAGATAGACTTAGACCTAGTAGACTTAGACTTAGGAATTGACGGACTGTTAGTAGTGGCTGTTGCAGCGTTCTGCTACCGTTCCCGGTTCAGTCAGTGGTTCGGTCACAAGCGGTCGATGGTGTACGCGGGACTGTGCGTGTGTCACGGCTTCTGGAACATGCTGATGTGTCTTTTTCCGTGCTGTGCGGTCTACTTCGACCCAGTGGTCAAGACGTGGAAGTACGAAAGTTGGGGGGCAAAAGTGCGACAAGTGATCACTGTAACCAGCGACCTGGTGATCTGTCCCTTCATCATCGTTTGCTACATGGGAACTTTCTACAAACTCTACGAACTAAGGTAGCTTTATAAACGTTGATTTATATGTTGGTCGGTTGTGCTGTGGTGGTCACAGAAAACAGGACAGCCATTACTACTCGTTCTCACCAAGAGTGGTGGTAAGTGCTGCGTTACGCGTTCGCTGCCAGTCTCCGCTGAGTATGCACAACGGCTCGGCCTATTATGTAAATTATTGCCAGACGCATCAATATCTGCGTGGGCACCATTAGTTTGAAGTTTAAGTTGGTGGTCTGGCATTGGCGTGTAGCTTAGTAGTTACAGCACTGAACCGGGAATCCAAAGGTGCTGGGTTCGATTCCCAGCTATGTCATTACATAATGACGCCTTACTTTTTCCACCTTTCATTCAATTTGGAAGACAGAAGCCTCCTCAATTTAGAGGTCTGATGTCGGTGTCGGGTCGGGCGGAGTTGCAGCGAGAGATAATGGTTCTGGTGCAGTTTTTCATCGTCGGCTGCACGTGGCTGGGTTACTCGGTGGCTTATCGTCCGCTCTACTTCATTCCCAGCATCGGCGAACACCCGGTGATCGTGTTGCTGGCAGAAATCGTCCGCTTCTGGATGTTCACCATCGACCCCATCATCTACTGCGTTTTCATGAAACGCCTTAGAAGACATGTGGTAAGCTACGCCCTTCACCATGCGTACATCACTCTATTAGGACGGGGCCGGCCTGGGGAGGGGTAGGGGAAGTTTCCGTCAGGAAGGAGGCACGGGAGTTTCGCCGAGACGGGAGCCTCAAATATTCAAAAAACTCCAAAACGCCTGGGAATGCGTTTTTTGCACGTAGCACATATTCAGGATTTCAAGAGCCCTAATTTCAGTTTCTAAAATCCTACTTAGGGCTCCTGAGGCCCTAAACAGGGTTCTGAAAACCTAATTTGGGTTTTTGAAACCTTAA
This sequence comes from Sabatieria punctata, assembly GCA_030248155.1. Taxonomy (NCBI): domain Eukaryota; kingdom Metazoa; phylum Nematoda; class Chromadorea; order Araeolaimida; family Comesomatidae; genus Sabatieria; species Sabatieria punctata. The sequence goes on along the minus strand of JASANB010006073.1, from coordinate 256,608 downwards.
ATAGGATCTATGAGGCCCTACCCCTAAATAGGGGTACGGAACCCAAATTTACGTTTCTGAAGCCTAAATTATGGTTCCTGAACCCCTAAATAGTGTTCTGGAACCCTAATTTGGGTCTCAGAAGCCCTAATTTTAGTTTCTGAAAGCCCTAAATTGGGTTCCGGAACCCAAATTTGAGTTTCAGAAACTCAAAATTAGGGTTTTCGAGGCCCTACAGATAAAAAGGGTTTCAAAATCTCTAACTAGGGTTCCTGAAATACTCTCTTTTATCGGATGAAATAAAGTCGTGCGTTTTAAAGCAAAATATGGTTTTTTGCACGTTTTAAAGCAAAAACAGGGTTTTAAAGGGTATTTTTGCTGTGCAGATAGGATTTGTATCCGATTTTTGTCCTCGAAACCCTGTTTTGAGTCCAGGAAAACGTTGCTAAAACCCATTTTGTGGTCACAGAAAAGGTCGCTTTGGACATAGTCTGAAACCCTATTTGGGAACTGACAACCCTCCAGCCGAAAAACCAGCTAAATGTATGGTACATACAATAGTTGCTATGCTGAGTTGTAGGTTCGTCTGATAACGTGCGGCTACGTGGTTCTGAACATTCGAACGCGGTCTCCGAGTTTCCTGACCAGCGGACGACGCACCTCTCGAACGATGATGATGAGTTTCAAGGTGCGCACCAAGCCGACCCGAATGTCTGAGCCGTCACGGATCGCCGAGTCAGAGGCGGTTCCTTTGCGCAGGAAGTGCAAAAGCGTGGTGGGACCCCCGCCCATCCTCCAGCCGAGTCCATCCAGCAGACACGACACCATCTTGTCTCGCCCTAGAACCAACTCGTCCAGAACCATCTCCTCTAAGGGTTACTTCAGCTGGTCTGAGATACGCTAAAAGTTTTGTGGCACTTTTCTCAGTGAGGCTAGGCCAAAATGAGAAAGCCAATAGATGCTAAAACTGGTAATTAAGCTTGCAGTCAGACTCTTAGGCTCAAAGCAGGACTCCTCAAATCCCTACCTTTTCAAACCTCTTCTTGGTGTACGCCACAACAGCGCCTAGGGCATTTGTGTATTTACTGTACATATGCAGTAGAACCTCTATAGATGGGACGCTCACGGTAACCAAGAAATCATTAATACTGAGAGTATGTAGTAGTACATTCAGCAGTAGGTGCCCCATTTATGGGAGTTACGCGTCTAATTTCTAGAAAAGCATCACTGAAAATCGTCACTGCGCCAAACAAAAGATGACATTTTTCTACGTTAAACATGTATCATATAAAACCTACAACAATTTTCAGTGTCGCATTTACAAGAGGTTGACCTTAATTGGTTATTAAAAGCCCGATGGGGCGTCCAAATTATGGAAGTTCACTGTTAGTAGTGGGTATAATTACAGCTGTATATAGGTTCAGTGAAATGTATTTAGCGCAAATATTGCATTTTCACGTTGTTAAGTGAGTAAGAAACACAAAATAAGTAGGCAAGAGCTTTCAAACGCCAGGAACTGGTACTATGTATGAGCATTTACAGTCGAACGCATGTGGAACAAAATTACTATACGGAAGGATTCTATCGGAAGCTCTGTTAGTTTAATTAAAAATCAAATTCGGTTTTCGACGCGAAGTTATTGAGTATATACGGTAGCATGGCTAACTGACGCAACGACGATGCCGTCTGGTGAATCATACATGAACACTTCCCCCATTGCTAGGGCGGCTGATCTGTTTAACTTAAGCCTAACCATAAGTCTAAAGCTAAGCTAGAGCATTAACTAATGCTTAAATTAAATTCTGATTGTAATCCTGAACATAAAACAAAGCAGAAGCGTAAATCTAAATCGGTAATTGCGGTGTGGGCGGTACTGTCCGAGTACGAAATTTACGGCAACTTTTTTAAGGGCCGCGTCTTACGGTGGTCGTTTGATTTTCAGGAAAACTTCAGATAACTTTTCAGGGCTTCCGATAGACTCCCCTAATATAGCACTGTTCGATATTCCATTTCCCAAGTCTGACTGTACCTGCTAAAACAGCGGACGGGTCTGACAAAATGTACATATGACGGTTTATGCGGTTAGTAACTATTGCCATAATAAGTAATCGGGTATACTGTACATAGCAATATTCATAGGTACTGTACGTATGTCGTTGAAATATGTTCGATATTCAGACAGCATAAAAGATACTCTACATGTGCAGCCTGAACCACAACCGTTTATCGCAAAAACAAATCAAGCCTCCCTCCACCAAGTTTAGTGAACTACGACCGGGTTGTTTTGGTTTTGTTTCGTTTTTTAGAATTCACTGATCTGACGACTGCACAGTAGGTCCGGCTGCACACGATTCAATAGCCGGACAATCCTTCCTAATACCAACATACGCATACTGATTCTGTAGCAAATTTACGTATGTTGTTGCAGTGGGTGCACACGACCATTGGCGGTGGCCACAAATTGCTCTTGCTGATTAGGTTGTTGGATGAGCGGTAGACTGGAGTAGAGAGGCGGACCCGGTTCTGGGGGCAGCTGCGGCAACGGCAAGTCCATACAAGGGTCGTAATAGTAGCCAAAATCCGCATCGGTCATCAGCTCTTCTTGACTACCTGGCCATTGATTGGGGTCAAACGGATCGCTACAACGACATTCAGTATTTACGTACTGGTCAAATTGACTCGTCAATTTGTTGTCTTCCATCAAACTAATCGTTCTTTATCGATTTGGTAGAGTTTTCAGAATTTATTAGCAAAACATGTAGGCACAAAAGCGCTATCTTTAATGCTAGTTACTGAAATTAAAAATTTACTTAAAATTCCCCTTGTGGTATCAAAAACAGATATTGTTGTCAGAAAACGCGAATTTAGTTCAAAACCACACTGTTGGTTTTCTTTTGATTGTCAATGGTTATTTGCTGCGATTTATCGGCTTTCCCGGGCCGGTCCTACCAAAAAATTGAAAATCCGAGCCGCGGAGCCGAACTTTCGGCCACTGCAGGTCTCTAGGCGCAAGTGGCACTGAAAAAACTTATTTAAAAAACATTAAAAATAGTGAAATGATTGTATAAATACCGGGCCTTCTGTCAGTATTTCATTGTTTACTGTCTTTTCTCAATGTAAATTCCTCTTTGTTTCAATAGTTAAAAATCTCACCTTTTCGATTCAACCAAACCACTAAATCAGTCAACAAAAATTGACATAGCACGAATCTTCACTACGTAGCCCTTAGCTGCTGTGAAAAAGTTCAGTCTCACATTTGATTTAACTGGGCCAGCTCGGGCGTCTCAGTTTGGGTCGGTGGGGTGAGGCTGGGCGGTGCGAAGATTCCGACCTCCATCACCTTCACGTCATAGCCAAACTTGGTGATTTGTCGCTGAGGAGGCGGCGGGTCAACAAAGAATTCAGTTTTGAGTCTGTTGGGATAGACATGACTAACCATAGCCAGGTTGGGGTCTCTCAGTGCTTCACTGAAATCCTTCTTCATACTTTGCAGGGTTTCAGTGGCCAGTGCTTGATGTTGAGCAGTTGAATGATTGATCAAGTTGAACGTGATCATCACAAACCCCAGCTTACTGTCAGAAAATCGCACCATCATGGTAGATTGGTGTGGATTCTGACACACCAGTTGCTTAGCAACTTCCTTGCTCGCAAACCCTGTGATCAGTCTGCAAAATTTACAAATTGCCCTTCTTCTAAATACAGTCTTGCTGAAAAAAAGAGACCAGGGGCCTAAACAGTCTCGGAGGGTGAGGGGGTTGGCCTTTCTAGCTAGGGAGGGGGTAACCCCCAAACCTCCTAGCCCTTACTACTCCATTTGGAGTAGTAGCCCACACAATCACGCTTTGCGGCCGTTTGTTAGCCACAAATGTGATTTGAAATGGAAAGTGCGAAAAAGTGATTGACCAGTCACATGTCAATCACGCTTTTTTGTCAGACAATGCACAGTGCTGCATGCAAATGCCAGTCACAGCAAATCACGCTTTTTTAAAATTTCAGTGAATGCAAAAACATTCACTGCGTGATTACCCTTTTTAGCCACGCATTATTTATGGCACGCAAAAAATTTCTGCGTCTAAGAGCTAGTACATGTACGCCTAGGAGTCCATAGTAGACAAAACCGAATAATCCAATACAGCTTACTCTCGATTCCAGTATTTCTGAAGACAAGAGTTGACGCACAAAGCACAGGAGTAGAACCATTCTCTGAAGGTAGCCGGTTCTTCTCGTTCCAGTCTCTGATTCCATTTTAAACAGTTCGGTTGCTTCTAAACAACATATTTTCCACACACTCTAGTTTGCAATGCAGCCGTTGATCCAAACCTCCATAAAGAATTTCTCCCAAGTCAAGCATCCATCAACACAGAGTTTGCGTTTCAGGTGATCTTTGGCCACCTGACCTAGTGCTGCAGGCGCCGGAGGCGGGTTCTTAACGAAAGCCAGTGAAAAAAATTTGCATACAGCGGCGCTTACATACGTTTGGGTCGTAGGCAGCGCGAGGCTCTTCAACCAACTGCTGAAACTTTCTGTCCAAAGCTGCCACTGCCAGTTCCCATGGAACTGACTGCGGTGCGTTGGGCGATAAAACGCCATTCTAAAAATTTGCATAAGATAAGAATAATAACGACAAGCAAGCACCCCTTGGCAGAAAGCCAGCTGCCACCACAGGAACGCATCTCCCCCGTGCTGGAATCTTTGGAAGACGTTGACGTAAATGCCAATCGGCAAGCTGAGCACGTATTTTCGCATCTTGAAGTAGGTGCCACTGAGCTGGACGTTAAATACCAGATAATACCGGCGTCGGGGACGCGGAATTCGCTGTTGAAATAGTACAAAATAGGACAAACAAAGTAATAAGTAAAACTACTTACGCAGTCGCCTTCCTTGGTTCTGTCGAAGTGGACGAGCTGCTGAAACGACACGATCATAGAAGACTGGAAGAGAGCATTTTGGAGAACTTACAACGTTGTCGAAATTGGCTTGATACCGGCCACCGGCCATGCGCAAGAATTGACTTTGATTTCGGATTAGTCTGCTCACTTCTTGGCTGAAAGCTTACACTAAATATACTTATAGATAGATACGTATGTGAGTGAAATACAGAACGACCAAAGGTGCAAATCAAATCTCTACCATAAACCTTTAATAGAATGGGTTTAAAATAAACAATCCTAGCAGACGAAAAAGCTACATCTACTGTTACGAACTGTAAACATTTATTACAGTCAGGCACTTAACGCCGTTTATGGTACCGACACCATACAAGGTGCCGGTACCATATATGGTACCGGTACCGAGGGTAGTGGTACCATATATGGTACCGGCACCATATATGGTACACCATATATGGTACCGGTACCATATATGGTGCCCCCACGTTCGGCGACTGTGGTGGTACCATATATGGTACCGGCACCATATATGGTACCGTCACCATATATGGTACCGGCACCATATATGGTACCCCTACCCATGGCCATGGGTGCCGGTACCATATATGGTGCCGGTACCATATATGGTGCCGGTACCATATATGGTACCGACACCTTATATGGTACCGTCACCATATATGGTACGAAATCTGAACGGAGTGGTACCATATATGGTACCGGTACCGGAAAAACGCGAAGGTGGGGGTACCATATATGGTACCGGTACCATATATGGTACCACCACAGACCTCGAACGTGGGGGTACCATATATGGTACCGGCACCTTATATGGTGTCGGTACCATAAACGGCGTTAAGTGCCTGACTGTATTATCATCCTTACGGTTCGTGATTCGGGGTCCGCACTACAATTTGAGCTTCCGCTTCTCTGAAATTCGGTTAAGCTTTAGAAATAAACCTGACAACGTTCAGCATACACGTACAATATGTACATGTAACAGATTCGGGGGCAGCCTGGTGGGACGGGGTACAGAGAGGGGTATTGTCCAGGAAGGGAGTCCAAAACTTTAGAAAGCTTCAAAACGCCTGGAAATGGGCTTTAGCACGTTTTACTCAATAAGAAGGCTAAAAGTCACTATTTTAAGCTGCCAAATAGTGTTTTAGTGCTAAAATAAACCTATAAAATCAATCAAAAAATGACAGCAGCGGTAACGCCCAATTCGCACATCAAAGGCCTTTAAAGTAGATTTTAAGCTAAAAATTAGTGATTTCTGAGCCAGTATATTAATACTACTGAAGCCTGGGACTGGGCAGGATCCCTAAACAGTCTGGACAGTAGTGGGGTTTGGCCTGCCTAGCAAGGGTTAACCCCATATCCCTAGTACATGTACAAATTTCAAACACATACGTAATGAGTTTGCAGTCAGAGACAGGGGTCTGGGCTCTGAACCCCAAACTCTCTCCGCCCAGCACTCTAACAATGGGAGAGCAAGGGTGCCGCACGCCTCTGGCAGTTCCAGATGCATTCTCATTGCCAGCCTGAATCATAAATGGAGGTGGGGGACGTGCCACAACCACTGACCTAAAACTCTACCAGTCAACACCTTTGAACAATCAGCAACCGTCAACGATGTACATATATGGCACCTCTGCGTTTTTGCTCAGTCAGTACCCCTCCTCTATGTACTAGATACGGGCTTGCATAATCGGCTTAGGAAGCACAGCACTTTAAAATCGTGAGTGTGTGGTGGGGTTGGTAATATACATGAAAAAGGTCATCGCCGAAGTGGGAGGGGGTTGGGGGTCTGAATACCAAGACTCGATCGGGTCAGAGACCGACTCTTAATTCACTTACTCGGCAGATACTCTAGCCATGTGTGAAATTAAGACATTCTTAAAATTAGTCAGTTGTTGTTGAAATCCACTCTGGCTTGGAGAAACCGAATTGAACCAGAAAGTTCTCAGAGTCTCCAGCTCGCACAGTTGCTTGCCCAATTCTTCAAATCTACAAGTGGTTTTTCGTTACCAAAATAGTACGCAGACATACACGCAATACTAGCAATCAAAACGGATAGAAAAAACATGCCTTATAGAACCGGTCAGTTTGCAACAAATTGAGTTGTAAAAAACACAGTATCGGCTGAAAAACGACCCATCTATTTTTGAACTTCACTCTAACGATCCGATATTTCTCAGGCGGCTCCTCTCTGTCGATTAGACTCAATTTCTCAGCGCTTATTACAGGGTTCGTGCGGGACCTGGAAAGTCAGGCAGTCATGGAATAGTCAGGGAATTTAAAAAGTCAGGGAATCAGGGAAAAGTCAAGGAATTTGGTATCTGGTCAGGGAAAAATTTGACAGCAGCAGAAACATCTCGCCGTCAAATGGTCCTGTCCGAACTTTACAGCCCCTCGGTATGCTACCAGTTAATAAATCCTGAAAATTTGATTCATATCGACAAACAACTGACTGAGAGAGAACGAATCGTTTGAGCGAAGGCCACAATAAGGCATTTTGCCCAATAGTCTGCATGAATTGCAGACTCAACTGGTTAGAAGCGAAAACTGTACCAAACTGGCGATTACTATTACTATCTATGTACGTAGATTCAAGACGGATTTATACTTCTGCTACTTTCTAGATCGCAGCCAGCCGCTTAATTAGATTTCGGTGGACTCTCAAAGTGCCAACCAACCCGTGGCCCTTGAAAATGCCAGTGCTACCTGGGTGGCGGAAGTATAAAACCGGCCTTTACCGTTGGTCCAGTATATCCAGCTCTGCGTAACACTTTGCCAATTCCTCCCTAGGTCCGATGGCTGCCCATTTTTGGTTGATTTTCCACTTTTCTAAGTCACCTTTCAGCAGCTCAAATACATGATCGGCAAAGGGCAAAGCTTGCTCTAGACCCGGCACTACTTGCTATAAAAGGTTGGTCGTACTACTAACGGTAAAATTACAGTTAGCAAAAAGAACCTGTAACGTTTGGCGTGAGAATTGCTTTTTCTGCGCCACGTTTTCCTGAAGCTGCGTGTTTCGCTGTGAGTCTAAAAGTTCTAATTAATGCAACACTAACAAACAAATAATTCGAAAACTAACTTTACCCGGATTATTCTTCTCCACCTCAACAATTTCATAGCTCAGTTGCACGATTTCAAATTTGACGCCGTCGTAGGCATTATGTAGAGATCGGCAGACCTAAAACGACGACACTTAACTCAAATTTCAACAATAACCGAACTAAACACGATAATATGGAACTGTTCAGACATGGAATAACGCTTCAGCTCAGCTCAAAGTTCCTGGAATTGTGGAATTGAGAGGGAGTCGAATAAATAAAATGGTAATAAAAGTCCGATTTTCAAGGTTTTTGCATACTTTTGGTTAATTCCTAAGTGGTAGAGTTAACCTAAGAGGCCAACACCCTCTGAACACGTTTATACATGTCTCCTGAAACTTCAAACTTTAGTTTTTTCTCGTGCTACAACTTCACAAATGAAACCAACTACGGGACTACTACTGTAGTAGCATAATTTAGAATTTCCTGACTGAAAATAATAGAAGAATCACTCTCAATCACATACTTGTATCTGTTGGTATAACTTTTGCAGAGCAAAATCGTGAGCGTCAGCCATAGCTGCGTTCGCACGTTCACAGAACCGGTTGGACAGGCCGTTTGAGAGATATAACTGGCCTTCAAAATTTAGTACTCCGACGCTCCAGAGTTAGGCGAAACGCTGGCATCAGTGGTTAGGCCAAGTCGCTTAGTCTGTATAAAAACCAATACTCCTGCACGTACATTGTTGTCACTGCGCTCAATAAACATTCCTTCCCTTGCGAAATCGCACTGATCTAACACAAACAAACTATTGCATTGAACTACCTTTTCTTGGGTTCCCGTCACTTTTTCTTCATCTCTCTGAATTTCCTCGGACCACTTAGCACGAAGTAAAACAGCCTGTAGTCACATTTCGGCGCAATTACTTATGAAATAGTGTATTCTAATTTGGCGCTAAACTGCTCTATGAGAGACAGGCTACACGTCATTGCGATTGGGCAGGGACTTGCCGTGCTACGGTGTTTTTTACTTTCTCTGCGCAAAACTTAAAGTGCGCGGTCCGTGCGGTACGAGAGTACGGTCTGTTCACAGTGCGATCATGTGAATAGTCACCTCCTCACCCCCGCACTTTGTCAAGTTAAGTCAGTTAGCTGTTTCGGCCAACTTCGATTCGCCAAGCTAAGTATGTACCATCCCAGAGTTGGCCGATTTGGTTGGGGTAATCGCAAACAGGTTCCTTTAAGTTGGGCATATTTCTTCTATAGGCCCTGAATCGACTCACACTGACCAATTACTTCAAATTCATGATGCCGAAATACTACACCAAGAATCAGCCGATTCAGGATTGCAAAACGAAACTGACGATTTTCCTTCAGAATGCAATGATTTCTGCTCTTCAAGCTGCCATACTTCTTCGACATGTCATATACTACGCTCCCAGCCACAGCTCTTCCGGTTGACCTTGAATTGTCAGTCACACCGAAGTACTATCCCATGAATCGGCCGATTCACTTGTAAGATAACGTGATGTGAAGTTGCCGATTTTTTAAAGATTTCAACGATTCCAACTATTCTTGAAACCATACTTCTTCGACATACCATATACTGGTCTCCCAGCCACAGCTCTTTTGGGTGAGCTCGAATTGTCAGTCACGTTGAAGTACTATACCATGAATCAGCCGATTCGCTCGTAAGATAACGTGATGTGAAGTTGCCGATTTTTTAAAGATTTCAACGATTCCAACTATTCTACCTACTACATATACTTCTTCGACATGTCATATACTGTACTATGCTCCCAGCCACAGCTCTTTCGATTGACCTCGAATTATCAGTCACACTGAAGTACTATCCCATGAATCGACCGATTCGCTTGTAACATACGGTCAAGTTGCCGATTTTTTAAAAGATTTAAACGATTCCAACTATTCTAGCTGCCGTACTTCTTCGACACGCCCTCTGCTTCAATATACACAACACGCATTACGTTCCTTTGCATGCTATGGCATTCCACTCAATCGGCCAATTCTCAGGATTGTATTAATTGCGCTGAAGATCAGTGGTAAGTGCGAATTGTTAGTAGCGGGCTGAATGATTGAAGTGGTGTTGCTACCATGCGGAAGGCAGCGAATGACAGAAGAGGTCGCCTAATAAAGTGCGGGGGGTGAGGAGGTGGCTATTGACCTTAGCGGATCATCAACGGACCGCACTCTCGTACCGCACGCACCGCACCCGGACCGCGCACGTTAGGGTTTGCCGTGCCATGTCCCCGTGTAGAAGGCTGACTCGCATTTTGTCTAATTTTAGGAATAAATTTTTCCGGCAACCTCATTCTGTTAAGAAGAAATGGTAGGGGAAATCCGAAAAACAATCAAGTTGTTTTCTGTATATGTATTTTAGCCGAAAATAGCTCTGCAAATAAGTGCGAATTTGGAAAATGTTACTAATTTACAGCCGGTCGGCGATGATTTCCGTTGGTATCTGAAGGTAAAAAAAAGGGCAGTTAGTAGTTTACGCACCGTACGCACCGTTCGCACCGTTACGCACCGTTACGCATCAGCAGCCACCCTAATCGGGCGCCGATCTTTCGGAGTGGTTAATTTGCTTAGATCAATAAGAGAACCGTTCTATTTCAGCTTGCATTAACAAATTACGCGTTTTGGTGGAAAAGTAGCTGGAAAATCAGCTTGTATTAATATCTTAAAAGAAAAAAAACGTAAAAAATCAGGTGTGTGTTACGGCGGCCCCGGCACCCGTGGAAGCGGTGTGTTTGTGGGTTCGAAACCTGTCAAGGCGATGGGAAGTAGTGGACACAAAGCCCAACCCAGGCCGTCGAAAGTCAGCAATGGCAAGTAGATAAATGGGGACCAAACCGGCGCTGTCTTGCACCCACTGACAGCAAAAGGGGATGGTTGTTGTTTAGAAGGCTGCCGGACCTTCTGTCTCTTCCTGCTCTGTAGCAGTTGGCAACTCCTAGTCGGAAAGGACAAAAAGTTACAACAACAAAATAACAATTCGACAGGACACACAATGCAGCGGAACCACTGACAGCATCACCAATATCGACTTTGTCCTTGGTCTCAGCCGTGAAGTAAAAACATTTGGATTGTTAGTTTAATGGTTGCTCCATCAGCGAAAGCCATCAGGTCCAATTTTGGTACTATGTATGTCGATCAGAAAAGGTGCCGAGATAAGACGTTTTTTTGCCTGACGAAATTGAGACGTTTAGCGATGGGTGTAAAGTTTCGCTGATTTTTGATATTGTACCCCGATTTTTGAAACAACCAATCACCTTTCCTTTTCCAGAGCCGATCCTACAGGATGTCCCAAAAAAATTACAACATTTCTTTTTGCTGCCATTTTCGCAATTTTTGACCAAATTGTCTGAAATTTGAAACATAAGTGCCAAAAAAAGTGGGAATTTTGTGTGTTAAAATTTGGTGCATCAGGATTGACCCAGTCCTGAGAAATTCAACAATATATAAAATTGAGAAATTTCAATTAAATGTACATAGAAACAGCATCAAAAATGGAAACGTTTCTTTTTGCTGTATCTTCTTTAATTTTTGTCGGAATTGGATGAAATTTTGAATATATGCGCAGAATAACGGGTTCGTTTGTAGGTCAAAAGTTGGCGCATGAACCCAGCCCAGCTCTTGACATAAAAAATTCCTATCACTATACAACGACAACATTGCTTTTCGCGCCCTTAGCTGTAATGAAGCTCCTGTAAGCGTAATTCAGTCTCTCACCCCAAACATTCTAAGATATGTTTATGATGCTTATGGGAAACGGTTGCAGTAGTGTATTAACTCAAACGGAGATCATCTGGATGGTGTTCTTAATCCTTAGTTCTCAGAGTTTGCACGTTCTTCATTTTGCTGCAGTAAAAACGCTGATTTTCTTTAGTTTCCAAGTACTGGCGATATGGATTGATTAATGCCAGAACTTTTTACCTACACAATATCTGCGCATATATTCAAAATTTCAACCAATTCCGACAAAAATTAAAGAAGATACAGCAAAGAGAAAAGTTTCCGTTTTTGATGCTGTTTCTACATTTAATTGAAATTTCTCAATTTTATATATTGTTGAATTTCTCAGGATTGGGTCACTCCTGATGCACCAAACTTTAACACATAAAATTCCCACTTTTTTGGCACTTACGTTTCAAATTTCAGACAATTTGGTCAAAATTTGCGAAAATGGCAGCCAAAAGAAATGTTGTCATTTTTTGGGACACCCTGTATATAGTTGTACATACATGGTGCATAATATGGTAAATTCGCTTTTCCAATGCTTTAGATAACAGCAGCTTTGAAAGCATTTTTATACGTACTGTAGATTCTCGGGAAGAATATCGGAAGAAAACTAGGTAACAAAAGCACTGCAGCACAGCAACTGTGCGGAGATGCACCACAGCTAACAGAAAGAAGCTAATACGATGCAAGCATAACAGTAAAAGCAACTACATTAAATGACCAGAAAGCTGCTCCAACTAACACCAAATCTTTGGGGCGTGCAAAAATTATGTAATGTCATGAGGGGTTGGGAGGTTCGCCAAATGACTACTAATCATTACGGTGGGGTAGGGGGATTACGTAATTTTTTTAGTGCAGAAATCACTGAAGTGGCCATAATTTTGATTGTTTTTAACGTACAGTACATGTACATATAGTTTCGATTTGAAACCAACAGTGACCTTTGACATCATATTAAGAGTTTATAAGGGTATAGCACTTATCGACTCGATCTTTTACAGGATTCGTGCTTCGATTTGGATTCGGCTACAAATTTTTCCCTGACCGGACACCAAATTCTCTGAATTTTCCCTGATTTCCTAAATTATTTAAAATTATGTGCATTTCCATGACTCGCTGACTTTTCCGGTCCCGCACAAACTCTGGTTTATAACTATCGATTCTCAGTCAAGTGATATGGCAGCAGCCCTAAAATACATGATAAAGCACTTTGGTTTCATTGAATCGGCTCTTTTCCCCTCCATTTGGTGCTGCTCCCTGGTGATGATGGCGATAATTTCCGTTTCTATTCCCAACATTCTGTTTTTACTGATGTTTGCTCGTTAAAAGATTCAATGCACCATGCTACTTTTCCACCAAAACGCGTAATTTGTTAATGCAAGCTGAAATAGAACGGTTCTCTGATCGATCTGAGCAAATTCACCACTCCGAAAGATCGGCGCCCAATTGGGGTCGCTGCTGATGCGAACGGTGCGTAACGGTGCGTACGGTGCGTAACGGTGCGAACGGTGCGTACGGTGCGTAAACTACTAACTGCCAAAAAAAAGCTGTTTTGGTTTTTCATTTAGAACCTCCTACACAAAAGTTTTAGCTAAAATGCTCCAACTGCGGCGAACAACCGGATCATTGGCAATACGTCACTTTGGACGTAGGTGACTGCTTTGGCCTATAATTCCAAGAAGAGATTGCGCAACAAATCTGTGAAACTTGCCGCATTTAGGAGAAACACGAAATTCAGGGCAGTCGGGGATCGGCGCACGTGGTGGAAAAGTGCAAATTATGCTCACGGCAGAACACCATGGGTGGGCTTTCTCAATGTCCTTGTCCTCTATTACATACAGTTCATTAAGGAAATACCAATGCCTTTATTACACCGATGTTATTTCCCAGACTGTATGTACAATGACTATAAATGGTTTTGTTATTAATTATTTTCAGAGATAGTCAAAGACTCATTCGGTGCCTACCTGATTGAAAAGAATCGCGAATTCCAGAAAATGATCGTTTTTGACTGCCGAGGTTTGGAGCCGACCGATTTTGACCCAAGGGTCAGCGCTCACCTCCCACTGGCAACCATAATTCTGTTTCTTTCAGATAGGCTGGATGGCACAGTCTACTGAGTCGGCTACCGTTTTCTCCGACATTGATCTGGGCGAAAAGGTCTACTAATAAGTCTACTAAGGGGACGTAACAGCTCATCCGCATCCGCCGAAGGGGAGGTTCATAAAACTGTCTATTTTGCCTTAAAGAGCCAAAATTTTCTCCTTCCAGAAGGGAGGGGAAAACACTAAACCCCCTTAGCCCCGGCCCATATATGAGGAGGTTGAGTCGAAATTCTGGGCTAACTACGAATCGCTAAAAAGTGATCGTGCTAAAATTTGCTCACAGCGCTACATTGCTGTTTTACAGGCAGTTTTAGCTAATTTTTGCTGAAAATTATTTAAAAACTTTAAAAAATTGGTCAATTTGCTTCCCAGAAAAATCCGAAGGGTAAGAAAAAATCGTCTCAGGGCCCTGACCTGGGGGTTTGGCTGTTGCCAGCGAGGGAAAGTAAACCGCTGTTGCCAGCACAGTTGGTGTAGGGGTTTAGGCCGAAAAGCGACTGTGCGCGTGGTCGTGCGCTCGTCCGCTCGGCGGGGCAAGTTTCTTCCCGCAAAGAGTTGGCGTCGGCACAAAGTCCAACCCAGACCACCGAAAGCTGGTGACAGCGAGTAGGTAAAATGTAGCCTAAGCACCTAAAGCTACAATAGCAACCACGTATTGGGACATATGGAACGGGGACAGCTACCACTAAAACCCGCCCAGACTGACACCGAGCAAGTGTGGGGGCTGGTAGCGAAGGAAGGGCAGGATGTGGGTGTGCGTGATGGGCGCGCGTGTGGCCTAACGCAGGGGCTACATCCATACCCGGACAATCCATCCATCCAAACCCCCTGTTACATTAATGATTGTTACTGTAGGAAGATTACAGTTTTTCTACAGTGTACCGTTTCAGGAGTGGTGTGACTACGATGACAAAGCCTCGGTACCTGTAGAAATAAACGAATGGAAGCACAGATTCGTAATTGCCAGATAAACGTTTAGAATAGATAAGAAATATTGTATGGAGTCGAGTCGTAAAGGATAAATAAGGAGGGGTAAGCTAAGTAAAATCTGTGATATTTCTTGTATGTACTGAATTATTTGCATATTGCCGACTTATGATGCTGTATGGAGTAAAGCGCTTTCGCTTTTATACAATCGGTTTACGGTTATACTAATAAGGCAAAGGGTACCCGCAATAATAATAACCTAAATACGCAGTTCACAAATTCTATCGGCTTCATCACTTTTCTTTGGCACTTCTGTCTCTTACGATTTAGTGAATTCTTGGCATTATTCATGACACTAGTTAATAGCACATAAGGTACCGGTAAAATACATTCTATCTTTGTGGCATATTATGTACTAGGAGTTATATTTCATTAAATACCGGTACCTTACAAGCCATTAACAGCCTGACTGTACGTATTGAAGACTGCACACCTTTACATGCAGAACGAGACCAACTATTTTCCTGTCATCACCGTAAACCAAGCACCAAGAAATTTTAGTTTATCAGTCAGTCGTTTACAATACCACCGTAACATCTAAGTAACTTATCTACAAGTTAGCTTTCAGTTAGGTGACATCATAAACGATTTCAACCAGTCTGACCGTTAAACTTTAACACTGTATCACAAAAAATAATAACATAACTGACTCCTTAACCTGCCTTCTTACTGCTTTCCCGGTTTGACATTGGGCTCTCTAGTAAAAAAAATGGTGAACTAACGCAGATGTGGACTAATAGGGGGGTCTGAAATCAGACATGGGCAAAGGGGGCTTAGTCGGTTGACCCCCTCAGGCCGCCGCTACCCCCATCTGGAATTTTTTTCTAAAAATGTTGTATAGAAGATTACAGTAAATAAGTGCCCAGTAGTAATCAGCTCAGAATAGCTTAGATTGATTTTAGTAAAAAAATTTCTGACTTACCATTCCCTAAACCCCTTCAAGATTTGAAAATTTACAACCCCCTCGGCCGAAACGCTAGCCCATGTCTGGAGCTGGGCCAACATCTTCCAAAAATGGCCAATTTTCCTTTCGTTAATCATCGTTACTACTTTCCATTTCGGAGGAGGGCTCTAGCCATGTATGCTTCGAAGAATTTGTCCTGGTCTCAGGCGAACACAAATTTGTTCGCAATTGTAATAGACGAACTATGCGCGTGCGTGTGTGACAGGAGAGCATAGAGAAGGGCAGGAGTTAAGGGCGAGACTCATAGAGAAATCAACTACTCATATGAACGACTAAGTCTTCTTTGTGTTGCACCCTGATACCTTGTCGCAGACTCGACTCCACCTCTTCGGCCAATCGTCGCACGAACGAGTACTCTCGCTCGCTGATTGGTCGCATCCACAACAGCTCCGACGTCCGACTCCCGCTGTCCGTCATCAGACTCTGCTGCGCTCCTGAACACTTTTGTCTTATTCTCCACAACTCATTACATGGGCATACAAGTAACAGGTCATCCGCCGAAGGGGGAGTGGGGTGCGGGTCTGGCGCCGGCCGGGAGTTTTGAGCCCAAATTTTGGGAGGGTGTTGGTTGGGCACTAAAAATCGCAATTTTTCGGCTAAAAATCGTTAAAAATCGCTTATTTGGGCTGTTTTACAGGCAGGAGAGGAGGTGGTCGTGGTCTGACGCCGGCCGCGGGTCTGGGGCCAGATTAATAAAGATAGAACTAGCATGTGCTACCCCTAGCACATGCTCAATAGAACCATCGAGAGACCCGTAGCACGTTTTAAGTCTTAGGCTTAGCACACCATAAGTCTTACTAATGATCATTTTCATGATCTTAGGGTTCCGGGATCGTTCTATTGAGCTTGTGCTAGTTGTATCTTCATTAATCTGGCCTCTGAACGAAGCCCAAATTTTGGGAGGGGGTGGGTACTAAAAATGCTCAAAAATCCCAATTTTTCGGCTAAAAATCGTACTAACAAACCGACTCAGAAATCACTGATTTTTAGCTAAAAATTCGCTTGACAAGCAGATTTTGGCGCTTCCGCTGCTGATATTTGGTTGGTTTTGTACTTGTTTTAAGCTTTAGAACGCTATTTGGCAGCCAAAAATAGCGATTTTTGGCCACTATACTGGATTAAAAAAGATCACCTGGCCCTGGCCATCACCCCCTGTTACATGTATGCTAGAGGGGTTTGGGATTACTCCTCCAGCTAGACAGGGCAAACCCCCTCACAAACCAAGTGAAAAAAGTTAGGGACCCGTCCCTGGGCCAAGATAAGATAGTACCACAAACTGGCTCAGAAATAACGAAGTTTTAGCTCAAGGTCCACTAAAAAAGCCTTTGGTAACCGAATTTGCCGTTTCCACTGCTGACAGCTTTTAGAAGCTCTTTTTCATCATTTTTTTATTGTTTTTAGCAAGCACTAAAACGGTATTTGTCGGCTTAAAATAGTGATTTTAGCCTAAAATGTGCTAGAAACGCATTTGCAGGGGTTTTCCGAGCTTTTTGAAATGTTGTAGCCTCTCCCTGGTGGGAAAGAAACCCTCGACTCCCTGCTGACAGAAAACCCTGCCGGAGGTCGGACTGGACCTGTTACATGTGTGATTGCAGTTCTACACTAAGCAGACCTGATTGTTTGGCGAGTCTGTGCTTGGAGGGGTCAGCCCGTTTAATCAGCTCCTCGTATTTCTGGTAGCGACTCATAAACTCAGCGCCGGAAGTGCCGTGGTCCATGGCACCCACGTCTATTATGCTGCTCTGTGTCTGGTCCAGGATGCGCTGCAGGATCTGCTGCTCCTCATCGGCCGCCTCCGACACCCTCCTCCCCTCCGATACCCCCGAAGAACTGACCCCCTCATTCGACAGACCACTGCCATACCTACAACTCTTCTTCCTACTGCCGCCACACACCGCACTGACAGCTTCTGCCCAAAGTAGATGGGGCACAGAGTCAAAAGATCAAAGTTTGCTTTCGGTACGGTAACTTTGAGGTATTGTAGAACACATATGTATTTGCTATCCGATTTTTTCTGGCTGCCCTACTACAACCAACCGATTTTTTGCGTAAAAATAACCGTTCCGGTTAAAAGTGTCTGACTGTAATAGTGAAGTGACCTTCTTCCATTAAGCGAGGGAGCAGCGGTGTCGAGGAGTCTGGCTCTCTCTTCGTTCTGGTAATCAGCCTCATCATCGCTGGTGGTGGTGCCGCAACAGCAGTTTATGCAGCTCTGCACCCACGGCATTCTGCATCTGCACTGGGCACAAGTGTCTCTGCACTAGCCGAAACAATCAGCCTTTCTTATATGCGCAAATCTTTATAAAATATCAGATTACTTTTTGGTAATAATAATAATAATATCGAATCGGCGCAAAAGCAAAATATAAATCGGTGCACTACCGGTGGAAGGAATGAGCACTTTGATTGTTAATTTGCAATAAATATGATGAAATTTGGTATAAAACGATCGATTGCTTTCATTCACCTAATTATTATGCTACACATCAACATCTAATTACTACATGCTATATATTCAGCTTTACCTCTCTCAGATTACGCGTTTTGGTCTGGGAACAAATCCTGTATAACCTCATCCAAATAGAAAATCTTTAACAAATAGGACCGAATGTGGTATCAAACAACTGCTTCTGACATCCAAAATTATTGGTTTATACACCAGCCCATCAACAACGAATGACTGCATGCTATCTCTGATTACCCGGTCTCATCATGTCGCCTTACTTAATCTATTATCGGTCGATTTCCCCCAGAACCACACCAAGAAATCTTACTATAAACTGATGCGCAGAGGCGTGCGTACCTTAGCGCGGAAGTGCGGTTAGGTGGACAACTGGCCTGACTGCAGAATAAGATTACACAATTAGAAAGATTAGGATCCAAACCCCAGGACTTTAGCTCGGTTTTTAAACGACGATCTTCCCTACGAAAAAATAACGTTTCTCTAGCTCATCTTTTTAAAGTCAGCTATCAATTGTACCGAGTGAGTAGGCCTACCTTAGACGCCTGCGCATTCGACTTCAAAGTTCCTTGAACAACAAATTAAAAATATAAACAGAATGAAAATGCGCGATTTCGATATCTATTTACTAAATCAATTGTAGCAGTCAAACCCATTAACAGATTAAATTAGTCGCGATTAGATTAAATAGTCGCGTCTTGGCCACGGATAGTTTACGCTATCCCGTGTGTCACGGCGGCCCCGGCATCCGTGAGAGCGGTTGTTTGTGGGTTCGAAACCGGTCGAAGCGACTGGAAAGTAGTCGACGTAAAGCCCAACCCAGACCGCCGAAAGCCGTGATGGCCAGTAGGTAAATGGGAACCGAACCGGCGCTGCCGTTGAACCTAATGGCAGCAAAGGGGAGGGTTGTTTGTAGACAGGGCTACCCCATTGAAGGGCTCTGAAAAGAGCGAGGGTTGTCCTGAGCTGTCCAAAAGGACAGTGGAACTCATAAACAAACAAACAAACAGATATGCGTGCGCAAGGACGTACGGTATGGGTAGATGTGGCAATTTGCTATCGATTATGCATAAACATAACAATCGTTGACCAAAGCCCAGGACTTTTGCCGTTTGAAACGAAAAATTTGCCAGGAATGATCTAAACACTAATATACGCAAGGATACTCATAGCACTACCGTACTTGCAAATGCGCGAAACCGTCAGGCGACTATTTCCCCCCGGTCAACCTGGCTAAGTTCAATGCCACCTCTATTTTCCGACGTTGGTACAGTGTAGTCTGCCTCACTATGACATAGTCTAGAAATTTTAGTTATTCAACGCAGCTGTCTAAATTGTTTTTGGTCACTACTACATGATAAGCGATAAATCAGCTTCTTTGGGCAATCGAGAACAAAACTTTAAAACAATTACAAAAGTTGCTGGAAGTACAGAGAAGACTGCCTGCAACGATTAGCAAAATAAGAACTCCATATTCTGGAAACGTGCAAGCCATCCTTTCCTACTGTTTTCTTGTGACCTGTTGAACCATTTCATACTGTCACGTGACACAAACAATGACGCTCAGCTCAAGAAATGCAACATAGAAAGGAGCACACAAAACCGTTGACACATAGCGGTACTACCGGGTTTTTCCGTATAGACGCCCCAACCAAATGGGCGTTTAATTGGAAGGCCTTTCCGAATAGACGCCCATGGGCGTTTATTCAGATAAAAGATTATGGCCGCAAGCGGAGATAAGGTTTGGAATGGATTGCGATAAAAAACTCACTGCGCGCGTTTTTTTTCGGCCGAAGCAAGCAGAGCAGAGGCGGCTTTCTCTTTGTTGATAAAAATAGTAATATTGATGATTACTCCAGTGAATTGGAGTACTGACTTTGCATTGTTCTACATTGTATTTACCGCAAATTCAAACTCCTATAGCTGTCTTTAATACAGTCTGCGAACTTTGCTAAACAGTGAGTTTGAATTCGGCTGTTGTAAGTGGTTGTTATTAAGGCTGCACCGTGTTAGAATCGTTAGAGAAGCGTAGAAACAAGTCGTACGTAGCTTGTCTCTTGTTACATAAACTTTCCATGCTTATTTGCGTCATATTTACGTATTTTCCAATTAACCGCCCATGGGCGTTTATTCAGATTAGAACTGAGTCCGTGAAAAGTGCCAAAACTAAATAAACGCCCATGGGCGTTTTTACAGAAAAACCCGGTACAACTGTCAGTCGTACGGTGGATAGTCAGTGGTACTACTGTAGAGTGCGAAGCGAACAATACCTGAGACCCCCAATAACCAATACAGTCATGTCTCGTTAATCCGGACAAGTTGGGACCGGCCGATTTTGTCAATTTTTGCGAATTTCCGAATTAACGAATCAAAGCTAAAACACTGTTTTTCGGGTCAAAGGCCTAAATGACAGCTTTTTGTTAGTTGAATATCAGATTCTGCAGCTGTAGTACCTCCTAATTAAAACCCAAAGACTTATTTCAGCTGTTAATTGCTCCTAAAAAGGCAAAAGTAATCGCATTCGGACTCAACGAAAAGCATTATTCAATTGAAAATTCACACCTGAATTGAAAAATTGCCCATGTATTTTGTTCAAATTAACCAAATCCGGTTTAACGAATCACTTCACCATACAAATTTCGAAGTTGGGGGACCCCAAATCTTCTGTCCGGATTAACGAATCCCCGGATCCGGATTAACGAGTCATATAATATGGGGGAAAATTGGGACCTGACTTAATCTTGTCCGGCGAATATCCGGATAAACGAGGTCCGGATTAACGAGACATGACTGTACTTGCGTAGCTGAGCCAAAAATTGCATTTCAGTGAACAGGTACATTCCAGTGGTGTACACAGGATTTCTTTCACAGGGATTAAATTTTCGAAGAGGCCTGGTTGGGCCACTGTCCAACCATGGCGAGAAATTTTGAAAAATTAGCCTTTAAGAAAGCATTTAGAAGCCATTCTGGAGGGTAAAATAAGCAGAAATTAGCAGTTCTAGTCCTTACGTGACCTACTGTGTGACACTGTATGACAGTGTTTCTAATTTTCGGCGGATATTTTCTTCTTGCTCCACCGGAAATGGGTGTACCAGACCCGCACCCCCCTGGGTACAACAGTACTACTAATTTCTGTATCACTAAAAATGACAAGTTTCAACTGAATCGCAAACGTTTATCTTAGCTAAGAACAGAGAAATTGAACTAATTACTGGTGTACTACTCAAAAATGCGGATAGTATAAGACATTCTTAACCTTTAGTTTATTGACGCAAAAACGGTTTTCTATATCTACTGTAATCTATATCGGTCAATCTTCGATTTTGTTCAGGTCAGTTTTTGAGTTCAACAACGATTTTTATAGGTTCTAATTAGTATTGGGGCATAAAAAACCCAATACCAGTTCGCACTCTAAGAAGCTAAAGTGTAAACAGCCGATGAGTCTCCATTTGTCAAATCCCGCAGGAGTATTAAGCAACAGGTGCCAGACAGGTCGACCTTTTGAAGATTTTCAAGATCCGAGTAAGTATCGAACGTTGGGAACCAAATTCCCAATAGCTGCAAAATCCCCAATGTAACAACTATATGTACTGTATAGTGCTAAGCCGCAATTGTCTAATTGACCGTTACAAACGAGTATGGCATGGTTAGCGATCGACCGTTCCAGTGATTCCGGTTCTGGAACTTTTTGATTTTTCGTTCTTTTTCGAAGACGTTGTTAACAGGGTGTTCGTGCGGTTTTTGCTTAGCAAAACTCCCTTCCCTGACCTTCTTTTTCTCTCTGACTTTTTCCATACCAAAGTAAAAATTACCTGACCAATCAGGGTGAGGAAACTCCAACCAGGATGATAAAATTTTTCAAACTTGGCTGTGTAAAACGCATCTAAACGATATTCTGAGGGTTAATCTCCAGTTTAAGTAGAAATTCAGAAGTCTCAGTTTCAAAAGGGTGGTGTGTATAGTTCTGGCGACAGACAGGACCATTTGGTGGCGAGATGTTTTATCTGCTATTCAATTTTTCCCTGACCAGACCAGTGTGGTGTGGTGCACTTTTTATCTAGGTAACTAGGTATACCTAGCATTACCTAGTTAATATTCGGGAAAAGTACCTAGATTTACTTTACCTAGTTGCTGGTTACTCTATTTTAGCTAGTTTTACTTTACCTAGTTTTAAATCCACATAACTAGGTACTTCTAGGTAGAACAAGTTTACCTAGTTTGATATTTTCAGTTTTACGTTGCTTTTTCAGTCAGCAAACCTTCAAATTTCTGGCTTTCCCACAATAACAGTGGCCCAGAGAATGAATTTCTGACTTATTTGATCAATAAAATACAAATATTTACTTGAAATGTGTCAAATTTCGTAAATTTTAACTCCACTAACTTCATCATTGTTCTATTGAACCAAAAATAATATTTTGACTTGATTTCGAGCGTTTTAGGTTTACCTAGTATTACCTAGTTCTTCTGGGCTTTACCTAGTATTACTTTACCTAGTTTTTTACGTGACAACCTTACCTAGTATTACTTTACCTAGTTTCAAATTTTCAAAATGCACCACACTGGACCAGACACCAAATTCTCTGACTTTTCCATGACTCCCTGTTGTTAGAAGTCCTGTGTTAAATTTCATCAGGACGCAACTAAAAACTAAAACTTGTTTTAGGCAACAACTGCGCTTGAAATCACCATGTACCGTAGTTTTCCTTCTGACGCAACCAAACCTTTGTTGTTGGTTTGCTGCAGCCGAAACGGTGCTTAGCATTTAAAAATCCGCCAGATGGTTTAGGTTGACATGTAAAATAAGCATACCGCCCATATTAGAGCGATTTTTGCAGAAAATTTACATGCAAGTTAGTGTATCAAAAGAAATGCTTCACTGAACGTTTTATAACAGCGCTTACGCAACCGGTTCAGTAAACTCCTGATTAACAGTGTACGAATAACTTATGCAAACGAGATTCATTATTGCATCTTATAATCATTATTATAGGCAGAAAATTTACACTACACAGTATACAAAAATAGATTATACATAGAAAGAGAAAGAGCAAAGTTTTACACCACAGCAATCAGCAGGGCACACACGATGTGAATAGAGAGAAATCGACATTGTAGTTATTAGGACTGAGACTCTTCTTCACCAATTGTGTACAACAGTTTGTGAATCTCAATCCTCGCCTTGCTGGCTTGACTACGAGACATGGACTTGAGTCGTTCGCTGACGAACTCGGCTGGAACAGTTTACACTGTCCCCGAACAGAACACACGCCTACTACTAATGTGTCCGCTCTCGGCAAATACAATATTCTCTTTTGCGTTCGTCTACGCCAAGTAAACCTCTGTTCGCAGCCTGCCGGCCACGTTACCTTACACAAACACGCCATCACTTGCTCTGAGAACTAAGATTTGAACAGACCGATTAACACCCGTTTAGGCCAACTAACTTCAAGCTTTTTGTTCGGCTACTCTGTAAACAGATTTCTGTTCGCCCGAGACTCCGAGAGACGCTGAATATGAAGAATGAAAACGAGGCGAACTGAAGGCCGATGTAAGAAACAGTGCGCACATTTGTGTTGGTCGGTATTCACTCTTCCAAATAGACTAAGAAAGAGAGTTTGAAAGGGATAAGCACAAGCCATACATGTAACAGGGGGTCTGCCCCCTCCCAACCGACTAAGGCCAGACCCCCTACGATTTTCTGGCAAGTAATTTTTTAAGCGGATTTTTCCGATTTTTGCACAATTCCAGACACAAAAATTGCCAAATCGCCTGTGAAACAACACTGTTTAGCTATATTTGAGTCCAAATTTGCGATTTTTGAGCGTTTTTTAGCGCCCAACCCACTCCCTAGAATTTAGGCTTAGATACCCCCCGGCGCGGATTCCGCGGAAGATGGCGCGTGGCGTGTTGGTGCGTATATTACAAATGAGTCAAAACCAAAACCTGGGTCGCCTTAGTTCAAAATGAGCTGACCTTTCTTTAGATGACGACAAACGGTCTACAAATTAGCATTTAATGAGTTGATTTCTCATCTATAGGCATGAACAAGGTCACCTTTAACTGAACTTGTTGTTTTGTAGCCAGACTTTGGTTAGTGAAGCTGTCGAACCAAGCAAATTTATATCAAATTCGTATCAAATTTCTAGGCCAATTTTACGAAATTTAATATAATTTAAATTTGCCTGACAGTCATCGCGATAAATTTAATTTGTTATTAAATTGCTATTTACTTGGTGATTTTGGCCAAAACAATTTAATTTTAATTTGATCGGAAACACTTCAGAAAAGTCGCCTGCCCATCTTTTTCTACACCAGTATGAATCCACACCCTTTAGTGTTTAGGATTTGCAACCTACCAAAGTGGTCGTCCTCGGTTCTGTTGAGTGTTCTCGCAAGAGCTTCCACTAGTACAGCATTGAGGTCAGACTCGTCAACGGTAGACTGGGAGGAGACCGGGCCACTCATAGACACCTGCACCAGGTCGGGGCTCGGAGACACTGGGTTCCTCTGTCCCTCAGACACCTCCATCGACACCCCCGCTCCCGTCTCACTTCCAGAGGGCTCCGGCGATGACGACGGACACTCCGTCTTAGGTACCAACCCGTCCACCGAACTGAAACAAACAACCTCTCTCAGCTACCTTATATGGTACTGTACTAGCATGTATGTAATAGGTCATCCGCCGAAGGGCAGGGGGATTGGGGGTCTGAGCCTAAGGGGGTTGGACACTGAAAACGCTCGAAAATCGTCAGTCGCAATTTTTCAGCTAAAAATCGCTAATTTGGGCTGAGATACAGCTAAAAAGTGCTGTTTTACAGACAATTTGTGTCTGAAATTGCAAAAAATCGCAAAAATTTACTCAAAAAATTACTTACCAGAAAATCGGTGGGGGCTCGGAAAATCGTCTCGGGCGGGGGGTCCCCATCTGGGGAGGTCTGGCCCAAGTCGGGGCTGATCTCCAGCTCCCCTGTTACATGTATAGCTTTCAGCTGTCTAGGCCAAAGTTTTAATTTTCTGTGTGAATATTGACTTGGCTTCAACTGAATTTCGAGCACTATTAAAAATTGTGTTCGTGTAACTTATACATAGAATGTTTTCAGATGAAATAAATTCTATTGAACATGTCAGTAGTTAGGGGATCGTGCTGCCGAGCCGAGAAGAACTCGATTTTTTCAAAAACTGGACTGAGGCATTTCTTCGTCTGAACGCTTCAATTATTATTTAACAAACAACAACTGTTTTCCCTTTCAAAACAGCACGGTAGTTTCAATTTGAAAGGTTTTGGCGGAAAATTTAAAAAATTGAAAGCTTTCTAGTTAAAGTTGAGTTTTTGACAAAAACTGCCCAAAAAACCGGACAAATATTGTGTCGGTACCACAAACGGCGGTTAGTGCCAGACTGTATGTAGTATGTGATGAAAGAGACAAAAGCGTGCAGCAAATCAAGTAGGAATGGAAGGTTGGGCTGAATGTGACAGAAGACAGCAGCGGTTGGAGAAGAGAGACAAGCATTCCGTGTCCGTGGTGCATTGGGTAGCAACTTGCCCACCATGCTCACGGCGCGTGACACAACATAGGGGTTCGAGCCCGTGTGATTACCTCCTATTGGGTTATTGCTAGCTTTATCTGGTGTACATATGCGTTGTATAAAGTTACTTCCGATCCGATGTGAGGGGGGCTTACGGCCCTACGCTCAGACCTCTGCGGTCCATTGCGCGACCCCAGTAGTGTTCGTCATCTCGGACGTTTGCCCTTCTTTCACTGTCAAGCCACTCTGGCCATGCTGTTGGGCGCGCCAGGTACTAAGAGAGTGCCTGGCGTGGTGACGTCAGGGTGCCGACAGCTCCCAACGGCCGTCCGGCCACTTCATCTAAACCGGTATTGGCCTTATTGCTGGTTTGCCAGACGGCTCCTGACGTCGTTGATCTTCCCTCCAACGCGGCATGCTATAGGAGCGGCTTCGGTGCAACGGCAGATCCAGTTGGATCCCATTTTACCTACTCGCTGTAACCAGCTTTCGGTGGCCTGGGTGGAGCGTTGTGCCGACGACCAACTCTGCAGCAAGAAACTTGCCGCGCCGAGAGGATGAACCACTACAACCGCTAGGGATTCAGGGGCCGCCGTGACTCAGAGGCAGCGAACTACCCACTGAGCCAACGACGCGGCCTATAAAGTTACTTATTTATTATACGTATATGAGCAGACTACCTGTCATTGTCATTGTCATCGTTCGGTTCGTCGGGGGCAGAGACGGGACAGGGAGAGTTGAAGGGGTCGGCAGAGTTTCTGATGGCTTGCATAGCTTTGTAGAAGCGCCAGCAAGGCTCTTTAAAAGGTTTTCCGTCTCCTCTGCGCTTCCTTCGTTCCAGTCTGTTTCTATTGGTTGTATACGCATCGCATAGATTCTTCCATTCCTGACGCACGAACGGCACTGAAACCCGGGTTGTCTAAACCGCTCCAGCCTTTCTTTTGCCTACACCCGTGGTGTACAACAGTCCACAGTTGATTTAAAAATTTTTTAAAGGCCAAAAACTAAAGGCTTTTTTAAATTTTTGAAGAAAAAATTATTTTTCAAAATCGTCTTAAAGGGGTCTAGCGTGCTAATCTAGCGTACTTTGCTTACAACAAATTTTTCACGATTCCACGTCAAGTCAGTTAAGAAACCTGTTCGAAAACGCCAATACAGGTCTAAACACTGCCTGTAACTGCATAATTTCACCGAAAATTGTCTTGAGAGGCACTTCTAGGTGAATCCTAAGAAAGGATTTCTTAAGCAGTCGCTGTTAGGCTCAGTGCAAAAGAACTATTATGCATGTTGCTGGATAAAATGTCGGCTGCTTCGACAGAATTTACAAAAAATTGCATGTATGTACGCGAACTTTCCCACTTTTTGCCTTAATTTGCATATTGATTTTTCAAAAAATCTTTTGAACCTTCAAAAAACTACTTTTTTTTAAAAAAATACGTTTTTTTCAACTTTTGACCCTAACAACTGTGCAACAGTTGCGCACTTAACTCCGTTTATAGTACTGGCACCATATATAGTACCAGTGCTGTACCTAAGGCCAGTGGCACAAGGTACCGGCACCGATGGCTATTGCCACTAGCCATACATGTAACAGGTCATCCGCCGATGGGGGGAGGGGGGTTGGGGGGCGTAGGGCGCTAAAAAACGCTCAAAAATCGCAATTTTTGGGCTAAAAATCGCCAAAAATCGCTAATTTGGGTTGAAATACAGCTAAAATGTACTGTTTTGCAGGCGATTTTGGCAATTTTTGTGTCTGAAATTGTAAAAAATTGCAAAAATTGCTCAAAAATTCACTTGCCAGAAAAATCGGAGGGGGTCGGCGAAATCGTCTCAGGGGGGGTCCCCATCCGGGGGGGGGGTCTGGCCTAAGTCGGGGGAGACCCCCAGACCCCCTGTTACATGTATGCCACTAGCCTAGGCACCGGCATCACATATGGCATACATGTAACAGGTCATCCGCCGAAGTGGGAAGGACGTTAGGGGGTCTGGCGACGGCCCAAATTTTGGTAGTGGGTTGGGCACTAAAAAACGCTCAAAAATCGCAATTTTTCCACTAAAAATGGTAAAAAATCGCTGATTTGGGCTGAAAAGCAGCTAAGAAGTGCTGTTTTATAAGCCATTTTGGCAATTTTTGTGTCCGAGATTGCAAAAATCGCAAAAATTTGTTCAAAAAATTACTTATCAGAAAAATTGGAAGGGGTCGGAAAAATCGTCTGGGGGTCTGGCCTAAATCGGGTGGGGGCAGACCCCAAAGCCCCCTGTTACATGTGCGATATGGTGCCAGTACCATAAACGGCGTTAAGTGCCAGGCCGAACAAAGGTGCCTGTTTAACATAATGATACATGTACTAGGTGGTTAGACTGATACATGTAGCAGGTCATCCACCGAAGGGGAGGGGGTCTAGCACCGGTCGGTGGGCTGAGCCAAATTCTAGCGAAGGGGTTGGGCACTAAAAAACGCTCAAAAATCGCAGGTTTTCGGCTAAAAATCGTCAAAAATCGCTAATTTGAGTTCAAATACAGCTAAAAAGTGCTCTTTTACAGGCGATTTTGGCAATTTTTGTCTGAAACTGGAAGGGGGTCGGAAAAATCATCTCGGGGTTTCCGTCCGGTCTAGTTACTTGCAAAATGGGTCTTGGAACGCTGCATAAAGAAACAGTCGACTCTTACTCGAATAGCTACAATCCGCCCGCCAAACTTACAGCTAAAAAGTGCTGTTTATAGGCAATTAATAGGCCAAGGCCTGTTGTAGCACCCATACAAATTACTCTACTTTGCATCTGGCAAATAGCCGTACCGTTGCAGTTTAAAGACTCAGCGATTTTCTCCCAGCAGAGATCGCGCTGGAACTTGTCGGTGTGCTGGCGGTTGGTTTTGTTCCAGATGCCAGGGTACTGCCAGAGCAAGTTGATCAGACGGGCACGGAACTCGTCTTTTGCGTGGCGTTTGGTCATCAGCTTCGAAACCACCACGTCCATCCTATCCTACACGCCACCCTCACTATAACCAAGAAACTTTTTCAGTTTTCTGTTGGCAATGAAAATAATAATCGGAACAAAACTTAATATTTAGCCAGTTATAAAGACTTGAGCCACATGAGCGGCCTAACTTACTGTAACCGGAATATCTAAATGTAACAATAAAAGCGGTAAATATAGGTTACCTTACCGTATCCCGGGTGACGGTATTTTTAAAATCATCCTACCTCGCTCATTTCTTAGCTTCAGTCACTGACTAGGTCAGGCTTAATGTTAGGCTCACTTAAAAATATTGTGATCAGCGATACGGTCGTTACAGCTTACAAAAGTTTCCAGAATCAATCAATTAGCTCCTGTAGGGATAGCAAAAACTCGTCTCAGTGTCAAATGTATTTTTCCGGTCCTCCTCCAACATTTCGTTTGTGTGCGAGAAGCAAGCGACCGGTGACGGCGCCTTTCCTGGTTGCGAAGTTAGGGAGATCACTACTTGCGCCGATTAGTGTTTTGAGTGTGTACATTTTTGGCCATTTTTTTGTTTAAAGAGGGCCACCGTCCTTGGGCTTGGACGACTATTGCCATGTTTATGCTTAATCGATAGCTAATCGTCATATCTACCCAAATCCCCGTGGGGAGACATATCTGTCGGCGGACTCGAATGCTACGATTGTTTTAGTTAGGGAGGTCGAAATCGCGCATTTTCATTCTTTTTATTTTTTTTTAATTTGTTGTTCAAGGATCTCTGAAAGTAAATGCGCCGAAATATGCATCTAAGGTAGGCCTACTCACAAAGTAAAATTGATAGCTATCTTTCAAAAGATGACTGAGAAAACTTCTTTTTTCTATTTTTTTCATAGTGATGATTTTCGTTCAAAAGGGGCCACCGTCCTTGGGCTTGGACGAATATTGTTATGTTTATGCTTAATCGATAGCTAATCGTCATACCTACCCAAATCCCCGTGGGGAGACATATCTGTCGGCGGACTCGAATGCTACGATTGTTTTAGTAAGTGGGGGTTGCGAGGGAAATCGGCCGATAATCGATGAAGTAAGGCGATATGATGAGCGCGTAATCTGAGATAGCATGCAGTAATTGGTTGTAGATGTAATATAATGTACCAATAATGTACAAGTCAATAGTAGTTGTTTGATACCGGATGTGGTCATATTTGTTAAAGATTTACAATTTGGGTGCGCACGTTTTACAGTGCATTACGGTATTTCACACTAATTGACGCAACTCCGACTGTGGCCGTTTATCGGATTTGACCACACGCCGAAACGCATAATCTGGGGTAGAACTTGATATAGCATGCAGTAATTAGATTTTGATGTGTAAAATAATAATCAGGAGATCGTCAGCAGTCGTTTGATACCACATTCAGTCGTCTGTGTTCAAAATTTGAAATTCGAGTGATCTCCCCAGCGAAGTAGCAGCCGACCAATTCCGCGGCGCACAGTGAGGCGGCAAATTCAAATCACTGCTGGCCCGCTGGCTGCCGCGGCGGCGGCGCCGTTTGCCTGCCTCTGCCTGGCCTGTTTAAGCTGTTCGATTTTTTGCCAGTTGCCTGCAGTAGTAGGTCTGTTCCATTCTTTGCTTTCTCTGCCGAGTTTTGTTTCGTGTTCTTCGAAATGCTGACCCACGTAAAAGATGGACTCGTTCTGGCTGGACTATACAGTCCTGTAATCAGCTCGCCATAGAACTTCAAGAAATTAGTCTCGAGTGCAAGGTTCTGGATTTTGAGTTGCTGTCACAACTGGCTCGACCAATTCGCGAAAGTGACGAAGTCTCAGTGGACCAAGTTGCGTATTAGCATGCGTAGTTGCTTATGCGTGCTAGGTTTCGATGGCTTGCCGTGTGTCCCGTGTTTCCTCGTTGCCATATCACAGAAGTCTATGCGTTTTCGTATCGTTCCTATTCAGCCTTGGCTTCGTTTACTTACTTGTCTTTAGCCGTTACATGAAAGGCAAAAGCTTGCGTTTCCTTGGGCATTCATTGCGAAAACCTGGTAGCGGCTGAGATCAGTAGGTTTTTTAGGATAAAGGTGCACTTGCAAGTTAAAGGTTGCAAGTTGCAAGTTTACCTGCATGTGACAGACTGTAATGCATGATGCGCAATAACTTAATCAAGACCTTTTAGCAGGCTGCTACAGTGCAGGTGATTTGTATTTGCCGCCCCACTTAGCGCCGCGAAATTGGCCGGCTGCTACTTCGCAGCCAGTAAAAGCGCCGTCACCGGTCGCGTGCATCGTGTATTGCATGGTACAGAAATTATGTAAAAGTAGCAGATAGTGTCATTCTGTTTTTCTTAGTGTTCCGACGATATCAAAATTCGTCGATATTCGATATCGATATCGATATCGATATTTTCATCTCAATATCGATCGATATCGATATCGATATTTATAGTTATGCAAGAAAATCTGAAAATTTTAAAGAGCAAACTGCTCTCGCTGCTTCAAGCAGCTGTCAAGCACTGACGCAATCAACGAACTGATATCGCAAAAATCGCAGAAAGGTAGTGGCTCTTCTGAAGCCCTTCAATGAAAAAGTTGACCCCTCGGGCCAATGCGATGCCCCACCCTCATTAGGCATAAATGAGCTCAGACAGAATAGCGTATTTAACCTATTTTAAATGACAAATAAGCCAAAAAATCTTGACTTTAGTAAAAAAATCGGATTGTTTTGCTTACCATCCTTTCAAGCACCCATCTGCCCTGCGCTACCTCCTGAGGATTTCAAAATTTATCACCTCTCAGCCCAAAATGCTAGTCTATGTCTGCTTCTGCCCTCCTGTTTCAAGTGTGAGGAGGTAGCAGCTCTTCGGTGTTGCTGCAGACATTTAAGAACCTAAGCGTTGCTGTCTAAGAGCTGAGAATGCCAAGAAATTGATGTTTCTGAGAGCTATCATGCCACTGTTAGTTGTCCATAAAATAGGTTTTTTACTGTTCTACAGAAATATAATTGGTGTCAGTTTTGTTTTTCTCTACTTTTCCGCACAAAAAATATCGAAAATATCGATGCGAAATATCGCGATATCGATATCGATATCGATATTGGAAAAAGGGTCGATATATCGACTTTTCGATATCGATATCGATATATCGTCGGAACCCTAGTTTTTCTAACTAAGTTTGTTTGTGCCTACTTTACTTAGCGTTGTAGGCCTATCGCAAGAGAAGCCAGTTATTTTGTTCTAGCTCAAAACTTAGTTCATCAAACATTTAGTTTGCTTACCCAAAACCAACTTGTGTAAGTAAATAATCATGCAAGATTTGTCACAAATGCAACCGCAAGCGTGTTTCCACATTTTATTCAAAGTATGCATATTTACAGATTAGCACAACACAACTGAGTTCGACTAATATTTTACGTTTATACATTCAGCTGCTGCAAAGTGCAAATGTACGCATACAAAAAAAGTTATAGTACTTTTCTTTTTAACAGAGTCAAGCCTTGAAGCGATGAGGCAAACATGTATCCCCACAAAGTAAAGCTGGGAAACACAAGTGTGTAAAATGTACAGATTGTCCCAAAAATAATATAACACTTTGTTTTCCAGTCATTCCCGCAAATTGTGACCACCCACGCACACTATTATTATCAACGCTTTGTACGTGTTTCCAATGTACTATCCCTTTGAGACAACGTTCTTTGATTAAGCTTGCAAACATTAGTCAGACAAAAACTCATATAAAGATTGCTTGTGTTTAAGACAAAAATACCCTGTATTTTCAGAAAAATGAGGATACTTGAGATAACCAATGTAGCATTAAGCGCGCACGCTCCAATAATAGCGCCCCCAAAAGCAATCAGGAGACAAAAATTGCGGAATGGCGGCAAAAAGAAGTGCTATCATACTTTTGGGACACCGTGTAAGCAAGTTGTACTTTGTTCAGTGAGGTTTCAACCCAAACATGGCTTCCAGATAAATGGTCCTAAACTTGCCGGAAAAGGCGAACAGAAGGAACGGGTTGGCACTGGAGAACAGAAACTCCACGAACAACACCAGTGTCTTCTGGCTGTGGCTGATGAAGTCGCCGTGCTGAAATATCAAAGCCCAGTTCACCACGAGGGTGAGGTAGAGACTGCACAGAACGGCTCCAAGCAACGCAAACTTTATCTCCGTTCGCATACGCATCGTTCCTTGATTCCCGATTGGCATCACCTCGGCTTGGTGCTCCAGAATCTTAAACAGTTTAGAAATGAGCCCTTAGACCTACACTAACGGTCTATTTATACTTCTGCCTGCCACCTGGGTGGCACTGGCACTTTCTAACTCTCTGCCAACCATTCAATTTAGACTGGCAAAGTGCAAACCGGTTGATAGCAACCCGGTAAGGTGGCACTTGCCAGTCTGCCTGCCTGCCAGAGTCTAAACTGCTAAGTTGACTGGCAGCGATTTGAAAGTGTTAGTGCCACCCGGGTGGCAGAAGTAGAAATCCACCTTATTCAGTCAGGCATTTAACACCGTTTATGGTACTGGCACCATAAAAGGTGCCGGTACCATATGTGATACCGGTACTTAGGGTACTGTCACCATATATGGTACCCCAACGTTCGGCCACTGTGATGGTACCATGCTCATGAGCAGGGGTAGCCTAGGTACCGGTACCTTATATGGTGCCACTACATAAACGGCGTTAAGTGCCTAAGTGTTATAACCTTTTTTCGCACTCTCTACATGAGGTCACGTGCGTTTGAATGGTGTACAGTAGGGCAGAGAGTACTGTTTCCCAGTTAATATATTTTCTATGTAATTAACTTGCTTGTAACTGTCGGGAATTCTGTTTACTATTTAGCTATTTACTTGCTAGACACCGCAATTTCAAATTTAATTTGTTATTAACTTGTTATTTGCTAGAAATTTGCTACAAATTTTTCGCTCAACCAAATAATGGCGTCGAGATTTTCCGATTATAAGACCAACTGTAGTTATTATAAGATTATAGGTTTCTGGGATAATGGATGAATATGTCTGAGGCTAGTAAATTCCTAGTAAATTGCTAGCAAATTCCTAGCAAATTTCTCACTCCTCAATCTGAAATAAACTAGCTTTTTTTATTTGCTAGGCGGCGCTTTCCCCTAAATTAACTTGCTAGGAATTTGCTATTTACTACCCTATTTCGCCCAAAAATAATTAAACTTGCTATTTGTTATAACTTGCTGGGAAACAGTAGCAGAGAGCTGCAGAAATTTAGACAGTCAAACTTGGGAAAGAGAAATAGAGTACCTTTTTGACCATGAGAATGTGAAAGATGATCAGCATGGGCGCGAAAATCAGCGGCTCCACGGTGGCGCTGATTCCATACAAAACAATAGCTGTCTAAAAAGGAAAACCTGTACACGTAACATTGGGATCAACCTCCCTTACCCGACTTAGGCCGGACCCCTCCGATCGGTGACCCCTCAAGACGACTCTTACGTCCCCCTTCCGATTTTTTCGGCAACTAATTTTTTCAGCATATTTTATAATTTCAGCCACTAAAATTGCTAAATCGTCGGTAAAAGATAACAAACTTACTCTTAGTTGTATTTGAGACCAAATTAGCTATTTTGGACAATTGTTAGCCCAAAATTGCGATTTTTGAGCGTTTTTGGTATGCACTCGCTCCCCTACAACCAGTGGCGTATCCGGGATTTTGGAAAGGGGGGGTGTAAAATTTTGAAAGTGCCTGGTTGGGCCGCTGCCCAACCAGGGTAAGAAAATTTAGCAAAATTAGCCTTCAAAAACGCATTTAAAACGCATTCCGAGCTTAAAATTAACAGAAATTACAAGTTTTAGTAGTTTATAATGGCCTGGTTGGGCTTCTGCCCGACCAGGTCGAGAAAATTTTGAAAATTTGGCCTTCAAAAACGCATTTAGAAGGCATTCTGAGCACAAAATAGACAGTTTTAGTACATATTTCATTAGTTTCTTATATTTTTGACAGACTTTTTCTTCCTACCTCCACCGCAAAGGTACACACCCTACAACCCCCCTGGATACGCCACTGCCTACAACTTCGGCTACTCAGCAACTTCCCTTCTCATCAGCGTATGACTTGTTACATATGGGAAAAACCTGTGCTGGAGTGAGTCCAATTTGACATACCTCATATTTCTCGAAATCGGTGTAGAGCGTGCTGTTGTCCAGGACCACACTGCGACAGCAAGGAAACAACATGGGCACTCCGAACAGAGGAACAAAGAACCATTGCAGGAAAAGGGCCCTGCTTAGCGTTTTCGGTTTCCAGGTCTGCAGAATTTGCATTAGAACAGTATATTACGTTTCTTTACGAAAACAGCTCACATTTTCGTCTTCGTCAAGCGTCCACAGACTGGTGACCCGATTCAGACTCAAAAGTATCAGCCCCACCACTTGAGCCCAATAGAACGACCAGTTGGCTATGTTTACCATAGTGGCGTAGACCTAAAATTTGCTTATCGCAACATGCTGGGCAACAGTACTATATTTTTGAGCGTTCTTTAGTGCCCAACACCCTCTCAAAATTTGAGCTCAGCCCTCCCCCCGGCCGGCGCCAGACCCCTCAACCCCCTCCCCTTATTACATGTATGTTACCCAGTATTACTTTACTAGGGGTAGTGATGGAATCGGGACCCCGGTATTTCCCCGAACAACCGGGAATTCCCGGTATTTTCACTCCCGGTTTCCAATCCCGGTTCACACATTCTCTAATACCGGGAAATATATTTTATAGCAGCATTGACACTTTTTTGCATATATACTATGTATTACAGCGACATCTACTGTATATCCGACTTTCTTTTGCCAGTACCAGCGGCACGCAAAACTTTGACTAAGTCTTCAAATGACTGCTAGTTGCTCAATTTGAGCGAACAGCCAACTTTTGCAGCTTTTCCTTTTGTTCCAAATATTTTTATACTGGTTTAGGCCGTAAACTTTATGTTCTAAGCTTCCAACTTTATAAAGGCCTTCAATTGAGCTAAGCCACTCATTGATAGACTATTCTTACACAACTCTTTTGGTCCAATTGACTTCGAGCTGCCCGGTGCCTGCCAAACCAACTCACTAACCCATTCAACATAAATCTGATCTCACAGTGTACTGTAGTTTAGCCCGTTATGAGAGAAAATCCTTGAGAAAACCGACTAGAAATAGCTAAACCGGATGTTGAAAACATTCATGTTTTATCATGCTGCATGCGTTTTGATCGATTTCCCGTTAATTCCGGTATTCCGCTCCCCGTTGCATCACTACTTAATTTATTAGGTGACAATTATACCTACGTAGTTTACCTACTGTAGTTTCAAAATTTCAAAATGCAATGCCTACCATGCTAGTGACAAAGGATCTGCTGGCAGGCCAGTACTTCCAGCTGAGGATTGCCAGGTTGTGCAGAAGTATGTTTTTGCCGAGCATCAACAAGTCGGCGATTCCGAGAGACACGAACAAGGTGAAAAAGGTGCCTCCGAATTCGGCGCGGCGACTGCGCAGTACGTAAAGGGCAGAAGCGTATACGAGAAAGACTGAGAGAGTGATGAAAGCCATCAGTAGGTTGTAAACTGTATCGGGGTCCATCTTTGTGCAGCTGCTAAGTCTATGTATATTGTATGTAGGGACTGACAGAGTAAGTGTGACTACTGCTTTGACGCACTACTTTTAATTGGTCTTCGTTAGGACAGCTGGTTAAGAAAGTTAATTACCTAGTCTAGCCTACCGCAGCGCAGTGCCGTTTGTTTGTCGGGTTTAAGTGAGAATCGATTGTGTAATAGGACTGAAGAATGCACGTTTGCCTAAGCGTTTATAGCAACTGTAGAGGTTGCTATGGAATTAGCTGGAACCGCAAAGATTAGTGCCCTTTCGTGCAAAACTTACAGGAGTTTTCCACCAACGTACAAGACTACTTATTCATTTTATCTGGAAAAAATATGCACGAAAACACACAATTCTGAGCTAAACCCGCGTCTTACAAATTGTATAACTGGAAAATGTCCCCTGACGGACCCTCCTTTTTGGCCACCTACGTATTATCAAGAATATATTCTTTGTCTGCGTCTGTGGTGTACTGGTAGCAACTCTGCCTGCCATGCACCCAGCGTTAGACACATACTAGGGGTTCGTCCCCGGTGATTGCCTCGCATGTGGCCCTTTATGGGTTCTTTACTGGTCTGTCCGGTGTTCATGTGCGTTGTAATAAACCTTTGTGTTATAAGACCCGAGTCTTTTAATCGGAAAAGAGACCCAGTCATAATACCCGGGTCTTATAACCGGAGGGGGTCCTTTCTTATAGGTGGAAAAGTCCTTTACTTGCAGCTTTTTAGCACTACTGATTGTTCACTATGGGGCCGTCCTACTGTGGATCAGGTATACCTGTACCTGTACCTGATTATCAGGTAGATTTGCAATACCCACCTGATACAGTCCCGCTCACAAAATGCTCAACCAAACACAAAGTTTTGGCCAAATTTTGACAAAGTGCCTCTTATACTTTGCACGCGCGGTTTGGTGCTTTTGGTGTCCAGTTGCCCCGGTGTTAGATTACATTTGGCTGTTTGGTGCACCAAACACTTGGTGACCTTTTTGCGAATATTTGGTCGTTTTTGTAACCCATTTATAGCTGGCCGTCAGCGTCACAACAGCCCAGGTCAGCGTCTGCTAATTATGAAATTGATAGGGTGCCAAGTGCGAACATACAAACAAGTCAAACGCTTTTACAACATCAACAGCAGCGGTCCGTCAAAATGGTCAAAGTCGGTCACTTTAGCGGTTAATCAAAACTACATTACGTAAATACAATATCTATTTCTTGTGAGCTGAGCTAACCGAGTGTTTATAATGTTTCGAACAGATGCCCAAACCGACTTCAAGCTTTCGTTAGCCGCCGGTGGTTGCAAAGTGAGAACTGCTTTTTTGGCCCAATTGGTTTTGCAAGGCTCCAAGGTGTTCTTTCCTGCCGCAGAAGTAATTGTGGAGTTGTCCGACAACTCCACCGACGTGAAAACCGACTCCATCAGACGCCAAGCCAAGGTGCCTCGGTGTCCAGTGCAGGTGGCACTCAGAGAATACAAAGAGTCAGTCCCCATAAACTCTCCTCCTCTTGTTAATTCTGCATGGCGACACTCGAATAAACACCGAGCTTTACCAACAAATGCTCGAATTCGCGATTGTTCCGAGGTATCAGGTACAAATAGAAGGCATCAAATGGTAGTTTACGACCGATTTGTTCATTAAAAAAGCATGTAGGAAGGCTAATTTTTCAAAATTTTCTCGCCCTGCTTGGGCTGTTGCCCAACCAGGCCTCTTCAAACTACAATACCTCCTAATTTCTGCTAATACTACACTCAGAACGCTTTCAAAAGCGTTTTTCAAGCTAATTTTGTCAAAATTTTCTCGCCCTGATTGGGCCATGCATGGCCATGGGAAAAATGTTATACATACTTCCTTTTGCAAAATCCTGGGTAAGCCAATGAATAAAGGCGAAGACAAATAGGGACACACTGTAAGGGTAAAAAAGGGGTTATGAGAAGCCTTACTCTACGTGGCAAAGATAAACCACCAGAGATGGATGTGCAAAGCGATTCCACACCACTGTAATATTTTGAAAGTGGGTTTTTAGCATTTTGTGCAGTTTCATAACGAAAAAATCCTAAAATGACTGGAACTAATCTGATTTTAGCTGCCTTTTGAGCCTAAATTGGTAGTTTGAGCGATTTTTCGGCTAAAATCCGGTTTTTAACTTTTTATGGGAAAATTCCTGATACCCAATACCTGATACCTGTATTTTTGTGAATACCTACCTATACCTGATACCTGATTGGGTATTTTTTAAATACCTGCACCTGATACCTGATATTAGGTACTTTTCCAATACCTGCCCACTATAGGCCGTCCATAAACGACGTCGTTCCAAAATCCCGATTTTTCTGACCCCCCCTCCCCAAAATTGTCTTGCGTCGTTTCTGGGGACCCCCTTCCCTCTAGGCGACGTCGTTTTCCGTTTACCCCCCCCCCCGATAAAAGTGCGGTACATGCAGTACTGTCATGTTTTCTTGTTGCCATACTGTACAATGAATTGAATAGATCCCTTCAGCCACACTGGGAAGCTTTTCTGAATGTAGAAATCTTTGACAGAATGTACCTAAATCGAAAATAATACATTCAAAGTTCCCTAAAATTCCGAAAAAAGCGACGTCGTTTTCTGCTAACCCCCTCCCCTCCTGGTGCGTCGTCAATCGTCGCATTTCAGCCGACCCCCCTCCCCCCCTCTGGAACGACGTCGTTTATGGACTATTGGGGATATCAACCTGAATTGAAAGTAGTTGCAACATTTTGTAGGATGACATCTTTCAAGGTCTGCGTAAATACGTATTTTTTAAAATTTGTTTTTAAAAGCTGCAAACAATTTTGAATCTCTATAAAAATTTATATACACATGTAAATTGCCAACAAGTCTTGGTACAAGTTCATTGTTGTAATACAGTCAGGCACATAGCGCCGTTTATGGTACTAACCATACATGTAACAGGGGGTCTGGGGTTCTGCCCTGCCCGCCCCACCCGACTTAGGCTAGACCCCCCGAGACGATTTTTCCGTCCCCCTCCCTTTTTCTCTAGCAAGTTATTTATTGAGCAAATTTTTGGTATTTTTTTGCAATTTCTGACACAAAAATTGCCAAAATCGCCTGTAAAAATGCACTTTTTAGCTGTATTTCAGCCCAAATTAGCGATTTTTTACTATTTTTAGCCGAAAAATTGCGATTTTTGAGCGTGTTTTAGTGCCCAACCCCCTTCCAAATTTCGGCTCAGACCCCCAACCCCTCCCCCTTCAGCGGATGACTTGTTACATACATGTATGGTACCGAAACCATATATGGTACCGGTACCTAGCTTAGTGCCGCCATATATGGTCAGTGGCGTATCCAGGGGGGTGTTAGGGTGGGTACACCATACATGTAACAGGGGGTCTGGTGGCGTCTGCCCCCACCCGACTTAGGCCAGACCCCCCCCCCCGGAATGCCCCCCCCCGAGACGATTTCACCGACCCCCCCTCCGATTTTTCTATCAAGTAAATTTTCGAGCAAATTTTCGCAATTTTTTACACTTTCACGCACAAAAATTGCCGAAATCGCCTGCAAAACAGCACTTTTTAGCTGTATTTCAGCCCAAATTAGCGATTTTTGGCGATTTTTAGGCCAAAAATTGCGATTTTTCTCGATTTTTGAGAGTTTTTTTAGCTCCCACCCCCTCCCCCAAAATTTTGGCTCAGACCCCCCCGGCCGGCGCCAGACCCCCCAACCCCCCCTCCCCCCATCGGCGGATGACCTGTTACATGTATGGGGTACACCCCCTTTGTGGTGGAGGTAGGAAGAGAAAGTCTGTCAAAAATAAGAGAAACTAACGAATTATGTACTAAAACTGACTATTTTGTGCCCAGAATGCCTTCTAAATGCGTTTTTGAAGGCTAAATTTTCAAAATTTTCTCGCCCTGGTCAGGCAGAAGCCCAACCAACCAGGACATTTTATACTCCTAAAACTTGTAATTTCTGTTAATTTTAAGCTCGGAATGCCTTTAAAACGCGTTTTTGAAGGCTAATATTGCTAAATTTTCTTACCCTGGTTGGGCAGAACCAGGCACTTTCAAAATTTTACACCCCCTTCCAAAATCCTGGATTCGCCACTGTACAGTATATGGTGCCGGTACCGGTACCAAAGCGAAAATAGGGGTACTATATACAGTATAGATAAAAGAAAATGTCCCATCGCTTTTTCGGCCTTCACTCAAACGTTTCGTTCTCAGTCATTTCTTTACCGATTTGGCTCAAATTTTCAGCAAAAATTAACAACATGGTTGGCTAAACATTCTGCAAGTGTGGTGCCAAAATTCCGACTCATACTGGTTTTATGACCCGAAAACTAGGAATGAGGGTGGTCCACGCAAATTTAATTTTTTTCGGTAATACAAGGAGTACAGGCCTGAAACTTGCAGGAATGATTGGTGTTGCTATTGGGCATAACATACTAAGCGGGCAGCCCTGTAGCTCAAAGGACACTAAAATGGGGGAATTTCAAAAACATGACGAAATATGACTTTTCTTCGTAAAACCGGCAAAATGACGATTCTAAAGATTTTCAATTTTCAAAAAACGCTGCAGGGATGGTTACTATGGTGTGGAACAGAGCTTAAATATCAGGTTCATTTATTTGTCGAACTTCCTGCTACAATCTATGTTGATTAACAACAGATTCAGTGCTTTTATTCTAGAAGGTGCAGATTTCTTACCTGTGGGATTTTCACTCAAAAAAATAAAAAAATAAAAAAATAAATTTGCGTGGACCACCCTCCTCATTCCTAGTTTTCGGGTCATAAAACCAGTATCAGTCGGAATTTTGGCACTAAACTTGCAGAATATTTAGCCAACCATGTTGTTAATTTTTGCTGAAAATTTGAGCCAAATCGGTAAAGAAGTGACTGAGAACAAAACGTTTGAGTGAAGGCCGAAAAAGCGATAGGACATTTTTTTTATCTATACTGTATGATACCACCATGGCCATGGGTGCCGGTACCGTACAATATATAGTACGAAAACTGCACAGAGTGAGACCATAATGGTACCACCACAGTGGCAGAACGTGGGGGACCATATACGTATTGTGCCACTAACCTAGGTAGCGGTATCATATATGGTGTCGGTACAATAAACGGCGCTAAGGGCCAGACAGTGAAAGTACTGTATATGTGCATTGGTGGGCAGCGTGTGTGTCGGCAAACCAATTAACCTTTGACTCAGTACATGCGAATCTGCGTGGTTAACAGCCCGGAGCCGAAAACCGCCCACCCACTCAACCTACATGACGCCCATCGACAATTGACTGTGCCTCTTGACGCGTTCCTAAAACCGGTATTCTCTCTTTTGATAAATCTGGCTGTCACATCGGCTATAAAAATGATGGCTACCCACCATTCTCTTCACTACAAAGCCTTCGCCTTCTGCTGCCTAAGTTGAAAAAATGCACCAACTCTTTATCTTCTGCTCTCTGGCTGTCTTTTTACACTGCAACGCAGCTCCGGTACGTTCACGCTTGCTGAACTTTGGTTTGAAAATTGATTTTCATCATCTCTTTTTAGGACCGCGCCAGGCCACCAGGTACGTCGGAAACGAGCGTTCATAGAGTGCCGTCGGTGCGAGAATTGGCGGAGAATGACGAGACAATGAGAACGATTTTTAGTCAAATAGAGGCCCAAGAGGATGGGCCGGATGGAAGCCGCACTCTTCTAGCGCGAATCAAGGGCAAAACCGATCGAATTATGAATTCGCCGACCAGCGGTCGACGGCGTGTAACTGTCGGCGGCTTCGGCCATCCAAATCTGCAGAGTTCTCCAGGTCATTTCAGACTAAATTGACATCTTGTGTCCTCCGCCTCTCGCAGCTTATTGTCTCGTCATTTAGTAGTTT
This sequence comes from Sabatieria punctata, assembly GCA_030248155.1. Classification (NCBI taxonomy): domain Eukaryota; kingdom Metazoa; phylum Nematoda; class Chromadorea; order Araeolaimida; family Comesomatidae; genus Sabatieria; species Sabatieria punctata. The sequence goes on along the minus strand of JASANB010006073.1, from coordinate 214,486 downwards.
AGTTTCTTAGAAGCAGTGTGTTACTTAGAAATGCTTTCTAGTAGAAGGTCTTGTGCCGCTCGGACGCGCTCGCGGACCGCCCAAGCTGCCGGAGATCGACTTCGAGGAGCTTTTCAACAAATCGCCGAAGGAGAATGTTCAGACAGCTCAGAATTATTTGTTTGGAGCGTTAACCGGAATGGGACTGAAAGAAATGATCCCAGGTGCTCCGCTTTGTGCTGTTTGTTTGCTAGTTTAGTGCGTGCATGCCGACGCGAAGACAACCAATAAGCTGATTGGCTGTCGCCATTAGTCACCCCAGCAGAGGCCAACCAATCAGTAGCGAGGCCTCATCTGATTGGCTTATCACAATCATACGACCACGGCGAGATTGCCGACAGACAACCAATCAGCTTTCAGGTTTATCTGATTGGCTTAGCGCTATCAGACAACCGCGGAGAGATTATCAGCTGTGAGCCAATCTGCTTTGAGGTCTCGCCTGGATTGGCTGCTGAATCAAATGACCAAAAAACCTGAATATTCTATTTTTCATCTCAAACAACTCTACTACTTTAGGCGCCGATGGCGAGTCGGTAGACATGAACAACATACTCGACCCAAACGTGTTCAGTAAATTCGTGGGAGAGGACACCGGTTCGATAATTGATACACGAAAAATAGAGGAATTAGTAGCCAATATAAAGAATATCGACTACGCTTCGATGGTCAGAGGCTTTTTGGGTCAGTTAGGCGATTCGACGTCCCAGGCGTCAGGGCCTGAAGGCTTCGGAGCGGTCAACAGAGGAAGACGACCCAGATTTTTCAGTCGGAAGTGATTCTATTTTTATATTCTATGTATAAAATTGGGTAATTGTCTCTGTGATATGAAATGAAATGCTTTAATGCTGGCACAAGTACATGTGAGGTCTCATTTTTTAAGTGTTGGTCCAGATACATAAAAGGAAAGTTTGCATCCGCCTACGGGTAAAAGAAAACCGAAAACCTGTCGGCGATCGTACGATAGATCCACCTACCGCCGTATGTGTACATGCGATCACTGTTCCATAAAATAATTCTACACCATTTGTACTATTTTCTCTGCGCGCCATGAGGCCTTGGCTGTTTTTATTGGTGGTCGTCGCCGTACTATTGAATTTTATTTACGCCGGTGTAAGTTTTCGCGCCAACTTTCTGGCAAAATCTACAGATTTCTAGCGGTTCTAGAAGGTGCACAGGATCAGATCGCGCACTGAGTTGGCGAACGCCGACCCGGAATTGGCTAAAATTCTAAGAGAGACCGGGCCGGTGGACCCGGCAAATTCGCCAGGCCGCGATTTGATTCAGAAACGGAGGAGTCAGAGACTGAGGAAGAGTAGACGTAGACGACCTAATATTCAAAATGCACAGAATGGTAAATTTAATTTTAAATCAGTTAAATAAGCTAAAACTAAGTTATAACTCTTTCGAACTGTTCGATTCACGAACAAATGTTCTTGTTGGATTCTTGTACAAATTAGTGTTCGCCTAAAACTCAGACAGACGGTGAACGACACAAGCACGTAAAAAGTTGCGTTTTGTTCGCTTTTACAGTAGTATAGAGATAATTTCAAAAAAGAATAGTTAAACTAGACAATGACAAAGTTTATATTTGTGCTGTACTTAATTTAGATGTTGTGCGTTTCTCAAAGAGAAATCGTCACGTTCTGGACAGTCGCCCGAACAATCGCCGTCGAGCATCCGGCGCTAATCTGGGTTCAGCTATAGGTACACTTTTTTTAATAATATTACGAATATCTAAGATCACATATGTAACAGGTTGGGGGTCTGGCGCCGGCCGGGCGGTATAAGCCTAAATTCTAGGGAAGCGGGTTGGGTACAAAGAAAACGCTGAGAAATCGCTAATTTGGGCTCAAATACACCTAAAAAGTGTTGTTTTACAGGCGATTTTAGCAGTTTTAGTGTCTGAAATTCATTATAATTGTAAAAATGTGCTGAAAAAATTACTTGCCAGAAAATCGTCTCGCAACCCCCCGTTTTTTACATGCGTGTATGTCTAAAATTATAACTCTTAGACGCAGAAATTTTTTGCGTGCCTGACCATAGGGACATGCAATGCGTGCCTAAAAAATGGTAATCACGCAAAATGTGTTTTTAAAATCACTGAAATTTTCAAAAAGCCGTGACTGGCCAATCACGCGTTGTATGCAGCACTGTGCATCGTCTGACAAAAAAAGCGTGACTGACCAATCACTTATATTTTCCAATCACATTTATGCTAAAAACAGCCGCACGCAAAGCGTGATTCAATGTGGGGTACTATTCCAAATGGAGTAGCTTCTGCAAGTAAGGGATAATGCGAACAACACCTGAAAAACGCGACACCCCAATACCTGAGTGAAAAAAATCCAATACCAGTTCACACTATACAAAATGGACTAATCGTATTTCAGACTCAGACACAGTACAGTCTATAGTTGGAAGTATTGACTCCGAGCAAATTAACGGCTTTATCAAACAAGGCATCAAAGCAGGTTCGCAAGCACTGGACGCAGTTCAGCGGAGTGGAATATTGGACGGTTTTCTGAAGAGTTTCGGCGGAAGCGGCCGAAGATAAAACAATAATTCGTTTTTACTCTACAATCCAGATTGTATAAGAGTTGTATGAGTGTGCAGAAAACACGTAAAACTTGCTGACATCACGCGCTGTTACCGGAGTTGCGGCAGAAGGCGATTAAAAGCAGCGACAAGAAGGAAGAAAACTGGACTGAGCGCACTTGAAAACAATGGCCGTTTTGTGTTAAATTGAACAAGGCCAGGCCCGCCCCCGTTTCAATACAAAACGTCTGTTGGCGAACGGTCGTGTTCTATAGTTTGTCATGAAAATTCAACTCACTCTTTTTCTCCTATTTGCGGTCTGCTTCAGCTACGCTGCTGTAAGTAAACTTACGTAAGACCTCAGACTGAAATGGACTTGTAAAAGGCTTTAGAAAACGCATCGCGTCAAAGACATCGATGCGCTGACTGAAGACGAAGAATTGGCAAGAATCTTGGGTTCCTCTGGTTCCGGTAGTTCTACCTCAAACAGAAGACGACAGCCGTCTCAAAGAGCCTCCAGCAGCCGGTCCTCAACTTCCGGCCGGCGCCGACACAGAGTTAAAGGAATCGACGAGTTGTCCGAGAATGAGGAGCTGGCCAAAATCTTGAGATCCGGCTCAGGTTCTGGCTCTTCGTCCAGTAGTGGCTCGTCAAGAAGGGTTAATAGCAGAAGGAGAAGACCTAAAGTTCAAGGATCCTCGAGTAATATGCAAATTTTCAAAAATGTGACGTCGTATGCAAATATTTGCTGCGGTCAGGTGGCGGTTCAAGAAGTCGCGATGTACTGGGAGCCAGACGAAGGAGACCCTCGGCTGCGCCCTCTCAAGCGCAACTTCCGATAAGTACGTAAGAACGTTTCTTTTCACTATTTTGCATTTACATACTTTTCACATTTTTGCAATCTTTCTATACTTTACAAAGTTTTCATATTTTTTAAATTTTTTGGTAATTTCTGTAGAAGAATTATTCAAACAGCTAAACCGAAGTTTTTTCCAGACACAGATGCAGTGAAAGATTTGCTGAAGAATGTTGACACCTCTAAAATCCAAGGCGTCCTCAATCAAGGAGTGGCCGCTTTGGGTCAGTTCACTCGAGGCGGCGGCGGCGGCGGAAACGGCGGAGGTCTTGGAGGGCTGTTAAGCGGGTTCCTCGGAGGCAGAAAGAAAAGATAAGCATAATACTACTGTAATATTAAATAAATAGCTTGCGTAGTAATTGCTTTGTGCTTCTATGCATAATTTCCATGAGCTTATGTGTACCAAAAATAAATAAACTGAATAGTTATGTAGATAATATTTTTTACTTCTCAGACGCATATTCCTTCAATACCGTAACCTCATCGGCCCTCATGCGTGAACTACAGTAGCCCAATTTTACAGTATCGACAGTCAAGGTGCCGAAATAAGTGTCTTCATATTTCTTCTGCATTTCTTTCATTTTCTCTACGTCTACGTTTTGGTTGAGCTTGAGAACAGGCGCGTGCACTGTATTTTGTACGTCTCGCATGTAAACCAGGGCCTTCCGTTGAAATCCTTTCTCGATTTTGTTTCGGATAGCGTGGTTAATGTCCAAATAGACTGGGTAGCCCATCATCCACAAGCCGTGATTTGTGAGGAATAACCCGCGGAAGACTATCTACAGTAGTACAGGCGTGTAATATCACTTATACAGTACGTTTGTTACCTTGTAAGGCAATGAAGGCACCAAAGCGTCGTGCATAATTTTGTCGTAAGTTCTCTTGTACTTTTCGTAGTAGGACAACTGAGAATCCATTTGCTCTACTCCAATTATGGTAAACAATACCGTATGCAGCACGTTTTCTGGTCCTTCAATAGTGAACACGTTTTGATTGGCGAAGCTTTCCTTTAATTCCTGAATTAGAGTGTCTAAGGTCTTTTCTGGATTTGGGTTCCAGCCCTGGTCGAACAGATTGAACAACGCTAAAGAGCGCCGAGGATCTTGGCTCTCTGGGGAGATTGAAGCGTCGATTCTGAGAAATTTTTCTTGCACTCTCTTCTGGTCTTTGTAGTCTGAAAAGGAATAGGTTGACAGACAGACAGACAGACAGACAGACAGACAGACAGACAGACAGACAGACAGACAGACAGACAGACAGACAGACAGACAGACAGACAGACAGACAGACAGACAGACAGACAGACAGACAGACAGACAGACAGACAGACAGACAGACAGACAGACAGACAGACAGACAGACAGACAGACAGACAGACAGACAGACAGACAGACAGACAGACAGACAGACAGACAGACAGACCACTTACATTCCAAGTACATTTTGTAGAAGTTGGTATAGTTAGTCATAACAGCATAAGCCCTATAGAGTCCATTACATTCGACGGCCTTTTCGGGCAAAACGAAAACACACTCATCCACTGGGTGGTCGGGCGCAAATCGAACAATCTTGTCTTTGTCGTCCCCACACAGCACCTTGCACTCCTCTCCCTCCTTCCAGTGAAGAGTGCTGATCGTTCTGGTATCGGTGCATCCAAGCGTCGGCAAAATCCGATGCGCCTCCTCATTTCTAGCGAAGCACCAAATCGAGTCGGGATACTCTTCGATCCAGGTTTTGGTAATAACGTATTTGGGCTCTTCAACTCCAAAATAGAACCGGCCATTTATGCACCAGCAGTCGACTATGCACTCCTGCTCCAACAGACCACCGTCGTGCTTGCGACGAATCGTGGGTTCCAGGTAGTCTTCGCGGTTTTCCGATTCAGGGTTCGGCCCGTGGAGGTTGCCGCGGTAGGCCACCACCAGTCGGAGCCCGCTGGGAGGGGGAGGCGAAGGTCTGCGCTCCTTCTTTTTCTTCTTCTTCTTTTCTTTGTGCGGCATTTTAGTTTAGACTAGCAAACACTTTCGACCGGCCGGTTTTTCTGGAAACGTCGATTGCTGGAATTTTCGCGCCGCTGCAAGACTGTAATTAGAACCTACGGTCGGACGCCCATTTATTATTGAGTGTAGTACAACCGAACTAAGATTATGTTTTACTACAAAAACTCTGTGAATGAAACACGTCTTTGTGTTGTCATTGTCAGGGATGCCTACCTACCATACCAAAATTCTACTAGTACAGTCAGGCACTTAACGCCAGTGGCGCATCGAGGGAGTGTAGGGTGGGTAAACCCCCTTTGCGGTGGAGGTAGGAAGAGAAAGTCTGTCAAAAATAAGCGAAAGTAATGAATATGTATCAAAACTGTCTATTTTGTGCTCAGAATGTCTTTTAAATGCGTTTTTGAAAGCTAAATTTTCAAAATTTTCTCGCCCTGGTCGGGCAGAAGCCCAACCAGGCCACTTTAAACTACTAAAACTGCTAAATTCTGTTAATTTTACGTCTGGAATATCTTTTAAACGCGTTTTTGAAGGCAAATTTTGCTAACTTTACCCTGGTTGGGCAGCGGCTCAACCAGCCACTTACACAATTTTACACCCCCCCCCTTTCCGAAATCCTGGATACGCCACTGATGGCATATCACAGCAAACTATACTACTACTGCACCAAATTCATACCAAAAACATACCAGCCAAATTCAAACTCAATAAGATAGTACTATACCATCCGTACCATATCGAATTCAAATCGCCAAGCCTATACAAAGATGAAGATGTACCAGGCGCTTATTTTGTCATCTCTCCTATATGCTGCAGAAACCTGGACAATGACCAAAGGACTTGAGAATCAGCTAAATGTTTTTGACAACCAAAGCCTCAGGAAAATTGAGCAAATCCAGTGGTTCCATTTCATCAGAAATGAAGAAGTGAGAAGACGGACTGGTCAGCCTCATGCCTCATTGCTAGCCAAACTTAGTCGACTGAGATGGTATGGTCATATCAAACGAATGAACCCAAACGCGCTGCCACACAAACTGCTTGAATTTCGCCCAAACAAACGAGAATGGAAAAGGCCGGCAGGGAGACCGCGAACCAGATGGAAAGACAATGTTCGTGACGATCTGAAAAACGAGAGCGCCGATCCACTGAACAGAGCCCAATGGCGAGACATGCTGAAAAAGATGAGGTTCCGCAACGCCCCATCTAGTGGGCAAGCGACTTAAGTCAAGTAAGTCAAGCTTATACTATGCATTCCATATCAAATTCAAAGTTCGATCATCCCTGGTCATTGTCTGGACAACCCTGCATGTGTGCGCTTAGTTCAGCGCCTCTCGGAGTCTCTGTATCGAACGCAAATCCATTTATAGAGTACAGTACGTGAACAAAAAGGTCGCCTAAGGGGTTGATTTCCAAAGGGTTACAGAACCCTTAGGCCTCACTAACACCTGATCCAAATCGGTAATGTGACTCAGATCGAAACGAGCACTAGACACTAATGGAGATATTCATTCTTTGTTCTTAGGCCATTAGTGCCACTTAGCATCTCAGTACGTACTGTCGCTAGGCAGACAAATTGTTTGTTAGAGTCTACAGACTATGAATTCCACCGAAGACGTGAAGGAAGCTAACCAAAAAGCTCTCTTCAGTTACTTTCTCTATACCATAGTGGGAATCACACTCACCTGTACCAACGGAATCACCACCCTGGCCATCCTCCGACACGAAGTGCTGCGTTCCAAAAAGGAGTACATAGTTTTGGCAGCTCTCAGTCTAGCCGACCTCTTGAACGCCATTGGTCACCTGACCGCTGGGGTCTACCGATCCTATGTTATACTTGAGGAGCAGGCTCACGTCCTGCTCACTTCCTGGGAGTGCATGACCAAAGTGCACAACATCGTATGGTCGGTAGGTGACTACGCTTCGATCGCTATGTTAGTTTGTATCTCCTTAGACAGACTGATTGCTGTGGCTTTTCCTCTGCAATACTTTGGTTTTGGCAAGCTCTACGCTCTAGGACTAGTGTTTGTTTTCTATTCGTTTTCGTTCGCCGCCGCAGTGGTGTTGTTTACCGGCGCCTATGCTAATAGAATGCTGCCCAAGTACCCGGCTATCTGTTTTCTGAGCGCTGGTTTTGTCACTGAAACTGTAACGATTTGGTATCGCAGAATTAGATACTGTTTGGCGGTAGCTAGCGTCGTACTGTACATTCCTGTTTTGGTAGTGTACAAAAAGCGCATGAGTTCTGTCCAGTCAAGTGTACAACATAACTACGAGGCAGAACAGAAGAAACAAAATAAGTTTGTGATAACCGTCGGTTTGAGCACGCTTTGCACGCTACTGTTCTATTTCAGCATGAATGTGGTTATTGAGGTTACATCTAAGATTTCTATGAGTGTCTATTACACGTTTAGTCCGTACGCTGATGTACTGAAGAATATGAACCCGTTGATGAATTTGATTCTGTTGACGTCGCGACATAAGGACATTAAGACGGGAATTATGTACTTGTTTAAGTGCAAAAGATTGTCGGAAGCCACTTTGAAAAGCACGCACGTTATACAGGTGCAACCGAAACATAATGCCAAACAGAATTTGTGAAAATTGTTTCTTTATACTACAGTTTTATTGTACGCCGGTTTCAACTTTGAAAATCATTCTCAACCTCTGTTCTAGCGTTCATTATTTCAATGTCGGTGTGTGCTGTTATGTCTGGATGTAATAAAACAAAGAAAACATTTGGCTGCTGTGAAATTTACTCTCAGCTCAAGGAATTTTTATATTTTCAAAAAGTTACTCGAAGAATTCATTCAGTGAAACGATTATGAACTTCCGGTCGGAAAACTGCGTTTATTACAAAACCTTTTCTTGCTAAGCCTAAAAGCCTGAACCTAAGCCTACTGAAGCTAAGTCTAAGTGGAACCTGAACCAGAACGTGAGCCTTAGTCAAAACTTTAAGCCTTAAACTAGCGTTTAACGATCAGGTTTGTGTTAGAGTTTTGCTACTGTGTCACAATCGGGAGGTCTATTCATTTTCCACCCTCACTTTAAACCTTGGTTTCAAGTTTGGGCTTAGGAATACAGGCTTATTAGGCAAACAAAGAAATAAATTAATTTCGCTGGCGGGGGAATAGGTCGGTAATCGTTCGGGAAGCGGGAAAAATCATACGGAGGTAGGTGGGTTTGCGTAAATTAGTGTTTGGTCACATGGACCACTTTTCATCAAATTGTCGTCTGAATGAAACGGTGCACCGTACTGAATTTTTTGGACACCAGTGCTTGCTTAAGCGATAGCAAATTGTCATATCTAGCCATATTCGCGTGGGCAGATAAAGTGTAGAATGTTTTTATTCCTGTTTTCGATTCAACCGAGACGACGTCGCTGTTGTAGTAACTTTTTGTCCTTTTGGACTAGGAGTAGCCAACTGCTATAGAGCAGAAGAGACAGAAGGTCCGGCAGCCTCCTTAACAACAACCCTCCCCTTTTGCTGTCGGTGTGTGCAAGACAGCTAAGGTTTGGTTCCCATTTATCTACTTGCCATTGCTGACTTTCGATGGCCTAGGTTGGGCTTTGTGTCGACTACTTCCCATCGCCTCGACAGGTTTCGAACCCACAAACACACCGCTTCCACGGGTGCCGGGGCCGCCGTGACACACGGGATAGCGTAAACTACCCATGGCCAAGACGCGACACATGGCCTATGGCCAAGCCGTCCTGGGATTCAGACCAAAGTTATTGAAAAGAAGATAAAAGCGTGCTTGACCGATAGCAACTTGTCATGCTATCTATTCACACCACATATTACACACATACTTTATATTCTGTCTTTCAATGTTGAAGGCAATTTTTATGAAGGCGGTTCCAGGGGTAATGGGCCGCTAATTGATATATGAAGCGGCTTTATGGATAACATCAACAAACAAACAAACAGCAACACATTCGGTGTTTCTTTGCTGAAGTTTGCAAATTGGTTGCTCACCGGATCATTCAGAATTAGTCTTCTTTAATTATTGCGCATTTGGTTCTTTTCCCCAACAGAGTGAATCAAATAGGTATTTAGCCATTTTTAAGGAATAGATAGGTAGAATTATGAAAGTGTGTTCGTATTCGCAAAATGCTCGTTTTTCATTTGTTTGTTGCAGACTAAAAGATAGATAGGTGAGAGTGTTGCACGAATATGGTGACGTTGGAGCACCGAGTGGTGGCTCTAATAGACATGGACTGTTTCTACGTGCAAGTGGAACAGAGAGACCGTCCGGAACTTTGGGGAAAACCCGTGGCTGTGGTCCAGTACAACCAGTGGAAAGGCGGAGCGTAAGTATGAAAGATCTGTCGGTAAATGTTAACAATCTAGGTTCCTTAGTGGCCGGCCAAATCGTTAATTGAGCTGCCCGACGCATCAGTATAGTATAGTTATACGCACTGGGGGTCCTGTTTTTCAAACACAAGACAAAGAGTACCCCTAGAGACCTAGGGTTGTTAGCGTGTAGGAACCCCTTGTTACATGTGTGGAGTTCGCACTAAACCCCCTTACCCCCCCGGCCCATGTATGGATTAGGTGTAGGAAGCTGTTTTGCGTTAATCAACTAAAAGTTAGTAGAATTTCTTATAGTATCCGCTTTTCTAAGTAGTACACCACAGTAGTTAGGAAAAGAATTCGTCAAAAATAAGAAACAAGAATTACAATCTGTAATCATACATGTACTAGGGGGGTTTGGGGTGTTACCCCCTGCTGGAAAGGCCAAACCCCCTCACCCCCCCCCCCGAGACAGGTTAAGGGACCCCCCCGACCCGACCCAAAAATACAAGTACTAGTAGCGGCTCCAGTACTAACAAACTGGCTCAGAAATGACTAATTTTAGCCTAAAATTCGCTAGAGAAGCCTTTGGGAACCGAATTTGGCGTTTCCACGGCTGATATTTATGAGAAATCGGTGTTTTTGGAAGCCCTTTTTGTCATTTTTTGCTTGTTTTTAGCTCAAAAACGCTATTTGGCAGCTTAAAATAGCGATTTTTAGCGTCCTTACGAAAAAATCGTGCTAAAAACGCATTTCCAAGCGTTTTGGAGCTTTTTGAAATTTAGGGCCCCCCTCTGGACGAAACCCCCCCCGAACCCCACCTGAGGAAACCCCCCTACCCCCAGGTCGGCCCGGAGCTGTTGCATGTATGCCTGTAAAAGGCACGCTCCCCTGAACTAGGATTGGGCCTATACATAATTATTATTATTATTTACTTAACTATACAATTACCATTTTAGCATAATAGCGGTCGGCTACGAAGCGCGAGCTGATGGAGTGAAACGGAATATGCGGGGCGCGGAGGCTCAGGAAAAGTGTCCTCAGATCAATCTGGTGTCAGTCCCAACCAACAGAGAGAAGGCAGACCTGACCAAGTATCGCCAGGCGTCGGTCGAAGTGTTCCAGGTGCTGACCAGTGTCCACCCAGACGTTGTGGTCGAGCGAGCAAGCATCGATGAAGCGTATCTGGACCTGACCAAGGTTGTTCAAGACCAGATGAGGGATTTGAGCTCTGGGGCACCAGTGGCAGCCCCTGACTTGCCCAGCTCGCATGTGTTGACTGAAAGGAGTGGAGCTGAGGAGCTGAGGGAAAAGGCAATCCAGAAATGGATCGATGTCGACTGTTTGGAGGACCCGGAACAAGTGTGTATTAATTTAATTATGGTAGCATTTCTGGATAAAAAGGTGTATCTATGTAACAGTGGAGTCTGCCCCCGAACCGACTGAGAATTTATTTAATCAGACAATCTAATTCTCTGTTCTGTTATTGTATTGTACAGTATTGTACAGGGTCTGACAGAAAAAACAACCCAGCAGCTGTTTCGGTGTAGCAGCCGCAAATCTCAATTGATTTGAATGAACCCTTTTTTAAATGAAAGGCAAAGAAATTCTTAAAAGATTGCAGGAATTTTCATCGATGTACTCTGCTTAGTTCCTGATATATTGGCTCTCAAAATCAAAACAGTGATTTTGGCAGTGAACAAGAGGGATTTTTTTATTATTCTGCACTTCGTAATAAAACGGATTCCTGCTACTGCTAAATGCTATTGGAGGCTTTACAGGTGACAGACAAACTCAGTTCACTTTAACAGTAAAGTGTCATTAGCCTCCAGCAGTAGGAATCTGCTTTATTATGAAGTGCAACGGAATCGCTCTTGTTCTTTGCCAAAATCTGTTTCGACTTTGAGGGCAAATATCTCAAGAACTAAGCAGTGAATCTCAATAAAAATTGCACCAATCTTTGAAGAATTTATCAATCTTTCTTTCAAAAAAGGATTCATTCAAATCGGTTCAGATTCATATTTACAAAACTAAAAAATCTGCCGGTTGTTCTTTATCACTCTTGTTCATTGCCAAAATCTCTGTTTTGAATTTGAGGACAAATATCTCAGGAACTAAGCAGGCTATCTTAATAAGCGTTACATCAACCTTTCAATAATTTATTTGTCTTTCATTTAAAAAAGGATTTATTCAAATCGGTTGAGATTTGCGGTTGCTACAGCAAAAACTCTGCTGATTTGTTTTTTTTTTTTGGCGAACCCAGTAGTTGCTGGTTTTAGTTGGCGCTTGCACTGGGGGCCAAGCTGGTGGAGAGAGTAAGAGCGCAGATTCTGAAGGAGACGCAGTTTCACTGTTCGGCTGGCATCGCGCACAACAAAACGCTGGCCAAACTGGTCTGTTGCAAACACAAACCCAAACAACAAACCATTCTGCCTCTGCCTTATGTGGCTGCTTTATTTGCCCTCACTCCCATTCAGTCGGTGCGAAGTTTGGGCGGCAAACTCGGAGCTCAAGTGACCGAACGGTTTGGAATTGAGGTATGAAAGAAAGAGAAGTTAGGAAATGGTATAAATGGACAGTCAGAAATTCCTAAGTCATGATAAAGCATACATGTGATGTAACAGGGGGTCTGCCCCCACCCGACTTAGGTCAGACCCCCGGGGTTGGACCCTCCCCCCGAGACGATTTTTCTGGCAAGTAATTTTCTGAGCAAATTTTTGCGATTTCAGACACAAAAATTGCCAAAATCGCCTATTAAACAGCACCTTTTAGCTGTATTTGAGCCCAAATTAACGATTTTTAGCTGAAAAATTGAGATTTTTTGCTATTTTTGAGCGTTTCTAGTGCCCAACCCCCTCCTAAAATTTGGGCTCAGACCCCCTTCGGCAGCTGACCTGTTGCATGTATGTATAAAGGTAGGGGACAGCCCGGATTGAAGCTGCTTACGCTTGGTCAGCATCCACTGGTAGATGTGTTCCGTTTTGCTGTGCACATGGCAGTAAATAAGAGGGTGCTAGCCTTTCCCCTCTCTACTACGTTGACGCATAAAAGTGCCCATTTTACAGAGAAGTGTCTAAATTCAAGGGCTCTCTAACGCCTCAGACTCCAAGTGATGAAAGGAAAGAGCTGGAATTTTGACAACTGACCTGTGCCCTGCGTTAGGCTTAGAGATGCAACCATAATCCCTTGACTGGGAAAGTCGGAACTGGCAAGACGCCATATAGTACCCCTACCTTCGCATTGGTACCGGTACCGGTGCCAAATATGGTACCACCACACACATGGGCAAACGGGGGCTGAGGGGGGTTTGCCCCCCCTCGAGGCTCTGACCTACCCCCCTCAGCCGGCCGCTACCCCCCTCAGGAATTTTTTGGAAGAATTTTGTATAGAAAATTATGATAAAAATATGCCTGAATTAGGTGTAAATGAGCTCAGAATAGCTTAGTTTAGCTTATTTTAATGAAAAATAAGCAAAAAACCTTGATTTTAGCCAAAAATCGGACTTTTTGGCTTACCACCCCTCAGCCCCACTCAGGAATTAAAAATTCTACCCCCCCCTCAGCCAAAACGCTAGTCCATGTCTTGCACCACAGTCGCCGAACGTCGGGGTACCATTATTATGGTACCACTACCCTACGTATCGGTACCATAAACGGCGTTATGTGCCTGACTGTAAGATGGGTGTGAACTTTGAATGTTGCAGAGCATGTCGGAGTTATCCCAGATCTCCAGGTCCGATCTAGAGCAAGCGTTCGGTCAGAAAACGGCCGGTTGGCTGTACTCCCTAAGCAGAGGCGTCGACCGGGAGGAGGTGAAGTTTCGCGACCGCGCCACAACTCTGGCCGTAAGCAAGAACTTTCGCGGCAAGCAAGCTCTATGCAAATTTTCTCAAGTGCAAGACTGGCTCCGGCGTCTTTGCGACGAACTGGCCGAACGATTGGCCGCCGACAAGGCGCTGGTAAGGCGGCGTCACTATAGTAGAGTTATTGATTTTTTGCTATTGATTAGAACCAGCGAACAGCGCGCACCCTGGTGGCCGGTCTGAAAAGCGAGGGCGACGAATCTTTCAAAAATACCAGACAAACGCAGCTGCTCAGCTATGCGGCAGAGGAGTTGACCAAATGCGCGTTGGCTTTAATCGCGGAGTTTAATTTGAGCAAAAACGCGGAGGAGGACAAGTGGTAAAATTAAAAAGCTGAAACAGTTAGGCAATTAACGCCGTTTATGGTACCGACACCATATAAGGTGCCGGTACCGGTACCGAGGGTACTCCACCTTCGGGGCCTGTGGCGGTACCATATGGTGCCGGTACCATATATGGTACCACTACCATATATCGTACGAAATCTGAACAGAGTGGTACCATATGGTACCGGTACCAATGCGAAGGTAGGGGTACCATATATGGTGTCGGTACCATAAACGGCGTTAATTGTCACTGCAGGAGAAAGCGGGCCAAAATGGCCATTTTGCGGGCCATGAGGAAGCAAAGAATTGAATGAGGTTGTTGAAAATTTACATGTAGATGTAGTTTTGATAGAAAAGAACGAATTTGAAGTCCGTTTTGCCCTACCTCTCTTTCTTCGTCTGATATAGAACCCAGTACCTTCCAGAGTATGACAAAACTCAATGTTGCTAAACTTAAAATTTAGATACTGAAACATATGTAAAAATACACGCTGAATCTCATGGTGCCATCTATTTTTTGTTTAAAATCGACAATTCTATTTTTTCGGACTCTGAAATTTTTAAAGCGAAAAAAACTCAAATTTTTGTCGTAGGAAAAATCGTTTGAATGGCTTAAATGATGCGCCATTTTGTCCTCTTTTGAATGGTTAAAGATATCTAGTGGTTGGATGGGGTGGACGGGCCACTTTGGCCGTTTGAATGCTCAAAAATCGATCATCTATTTTACTTTTTCTCAAAATAAATGCCTTAGGATTAGTTTGTTCAGGTTATATGCATAACCCCGGATGACGGTGCCTTCCATGGCGAGTGCTGCCACTCACCTGCCTCAATGTGGCGTCCGGGTGGCAACGGGACACGCCGAGGCAGACATGACGGTGAGAGAGCCCCTGGCCCAGCTTAGGGCCGGGGGATCTCGTTCTCGGCGAAAAGGGCACCAATCTCTATAAGGCACCTTGTCTCCGGACCCTCAGCAATGAGGTTTCTAGGTCATCTATTTCGGTGGTGCCATCCTAGACGGGGTTTGCCACTGATCCTGATGCCTAGAATGAGGCTTCCTTCTTTCCCTGACAACTAATTGCAGAATGACGTTTTCATGCCTCAGATAGTTTAAACAGACCATTTCCAACTGTTTTCACATCTGCATATAGGTGTCTCCTTCTGAGGTGCGCCATTTTGAGCATGACTTGTGTGATACAGTAAGTGCCGACTCTTCTGTCAATTTCATGCAGAACGCAAAAGTTCAATGATTATTTTACATTTCCTTTATATATTACTTTGTATTGTTTACTCAGTCGGTTTAATAGACATATTTTGAATTTGAACTTAATCGGATCATTAGTTCAAAATATGTGAGTGATTGGATAAAGGTGGTTTTTATAAAAATGGTCAAAAATGCCAAATATCCCCTTGATACCTACCTTTTTGGCTGATGTCTTTTTACTTTTTCGGGGGCGTGATGTCAGCCACATCGGAAAAAAATTTTTCCAAATGTTGACCTCCCGGAGACATCCACCGTATTTTAGGGGAAAGGACGCCATACCGGCTGACGTCATTTTGACGTCCCTTTGAGGAACTACGTCAGCACCTGTCGGTGATCCCGACAGAAAAGAGACGATGGACATCCTTAACGGAGATGTAGATACAGGGGACGTGTTCACACGGGTGTATGTTTTTGTTAGTAGGCAGCACAGAGCAGGTCTGTTGTTAAAGTACTCTGTCGTGACACAGGGATTCTCTCGCGAACGTTATCAGGCTTTTGAGACAGCAATTAAGCAATTGCGCACACTGCTTTCTAGACTGACCGGCTGACGGTTAGCCTAATAAAAATTGGCGCACTACTTTCTAAACACTGACGGCCGGTCAGATGGATCGACTAAAAAATGCGCTGCTGCATTTCTAAACACTGACCGCCGTTCGAATAGGATCAACTAAAAATGCGCTACTGCCTTTCTAAACACTGACCGCCGGTCGAATGGATCAACTAAAAAATGCGCTACTGCTTTTCTGAACACTGACCAGTGGTGGACGGTTTTCGAAATTTTTAGTGCCTTTCTAAAACTGGTTCAATACGAGTTCATCCATGTGTACTGTAGGGCCAAACAGCTAGTTCCAACTGCAATTGTAGCTAAAAACAGTTGCTGTTTCCAATGTCCCCATGAGACGTGTCACATCTCCTAGCTGTAGGGATGTCCATCCCAAAAGGGATCTGATGCAGAAACAAAATTTTTGGGAATTCTTTCTCTACCAGCGACAAAGGATGTCCGACATCCTAAATCGCGAGGAACACGACCGGTCTACGCCCCCGGGGCATCCGCCGTCAAGGGCTTCAACCAAAAATGCTGACGTCAAAAACGCGGTCGTCAAAAACGCGGTCGGCGTCCTAGGCCAAGGACCAAGACCGTCGTAAAAGCTACATGGTAGGTGGTATCAAGGGGCTACATAGTTTTGGTTTTTTGTCTATACCGGTTGTTCAATTTCCACTAAACCAATGTATTTGGTAGAAGACAGAAATAAATCTAATGGTGACATCCACCGATTGCTCCAACCAGCTATTCCAGAGAAATAAATGAGCAAGATGTAGATTGTAGATAGGTTCTGACTGCAATATACCAAACCATAGGTGGTTTACTCAGTTTTACAGGCAACATTAGCAATATGCGTTCCTGAATTTCTATAAAAACGACTAACTGGCACAAAGATAGCATCTCAGAAAATTGGCGGAGGCTGGCTTTTCTGGTGTGGGCAAGCCCTCAGATTTCTTGTTTTCCCAATTTCTTCTGAAAATGGCCCTATGTTTTTCTAATGTGTGGTATATTCTGCAAGGTTGGTATGTTCAACATTTTGATCCCATCAGGCTGTTGTTTTAGAGATGTGGCTCTTTGAATGCATATGCATTTGATTTGCTAGCAAAAAATGACAAAAATGAAAACATTGCAGGGCTTCTACACCAACACTGTCAATTGACATTCAAATCTTCACTGAAACTGTTTTTGATCAAAACCTGAAAACTATAATTTTCAGTTAGCAACACAGTCAAAAATGGCATTTGACGACACTGTAACTCAGAAACGCTCACCATAGGCCTGAAGTTGTCCCTACTCCCTATTCTATTTTCCGCACACCATTACGATATTTTCAGGAACATATTGGTAACTTGAGGTGGGGTTTCAAGGGCTTGCGCTCAACAAGAAATGCACCCCCAAAAATATTCATGGAAACAATTTTGGGTCAATTATTTGCAATTCTGGTGTATTTTCCGCACTTGGTCTACTTGACTTGTTTCTACAATTTACATACTGTAGTGTTGTTGTAGAAGCCCTACAATGTTTCCATTTTTGTCATTTTCTACCTAGCAAATGAAATGCACATGCATTCAAAGAGCCACATCTCATCTCTAAAGAACAGCCTGACAGGATCAAAATGTTGAACATATCAACCATGCAGAATAAACCACACCACAGAATATCTGGCCATTTCGGGAAGAAATTGGGAAAAGAAGAAATCTGAGGGCTTGCCCACACAAAAAAAGACAGCCTCCTCCAATTTTTTGAGATGTAATTGAAAGATTTATAATGAGCCTTTGCATTCCTATTGTCATTGTTTGTTTGTGTAGTCGCTATAAGCTCTTCATTTTGGTGCCGAGACCGAATTGTTTTGTTGCGTTGTCTGTAATGCTGAAGTCCAAACTCGTTAAACCTCTCCCTCTACTATGTACTTGCCGCCGGAAGCCGAAAGCCACTCCTCTCGCTCATAATCTTTGGGCCAGTTAGTCGCATTTTTTACAAATTCAGGAACGAAAATTGCTAATATTGCCTGTAAAACTGAGTAAACCACCTATTATTTGGTATATCAGAACACATTATTTGGTACCATTATTTGGTTATTATTTGGAACCATTATTTGGTATATTATCAGTCAGAACCTATCTACAATCTACATCTTGCTCATTTATTTCTCAGGAATAGCTGGTTTGAGCAATCTGCGGATGTCACCATTAGATTTATTTCTGTCTTCTACCAAATACATTGGTGTAGTGGAAATTGAACAACCGGCATAGACAAAAAACCAAAACTACATATTTGGCATTTTTGACCATTTTTATAAAAACCACCTTTATCCAATCAGTCATATATTTTGAACTAATGATCCGATTACGTTCAAATTCAAAATATGTCTATTAAACCGACTGAGTAAACAATACAAAGTAATATATAAAAGAAATGTAAAATAATCATTGAACTTTTGCGTTCTGCATGAAATTGACAGAAGATTCGGTGCTTACTGTATCACACATAAGTCAAGCTCAAAATGGGGCACCTCAGAATATGACACCTATATGCAGCTGTGAAAACAGTAGCAAATGGTCTGTTTAAACTATCTGAGGCATGAAAACGTCATTCTGCAATTAGTGTTATGCATATAACCTGAATAAACTAATCCTAAGGCATTTATTTTGAGAAAAAGTAAAATAGATGATCGATTTTTGAGCATTCAGACGGCCAAAGTGGCCCGTCCACCCCATCCAACCCCTAGATATCTTTATACCATTCAAAAGAGGACAAAATGGCGCATCTTTTAAGCCATTCAAACGACTTTTCCTACGACAAAAATTTGAGTTTTTTTCGCTTTAAAAATTTGAGAGTCCGAAAAAATGGAATTTTCGATTTTAAACAAAAAATAGATGGCACCATGAGATTCAGCGTGTATTTTTACGTATGTTTCAGTATCTAAATTTTAAGTTTAGCAACATTGAGTTTTGTCATACTCTGGAAGGTACAGGGTTCTATATCAGACGAAGAAAGAGAGCTAGGGCAAAACGGACTTCGAATTCGTTCTTTTCTATCAAAACTACATCTACATGTAAATTTTCAACAATCTCGTTCAATTCTTTGCTTCCTCATGGCCCGCAAAATGGCCCACTTTCTCGTGCAGTGACAATTAAGTGCCTGACTGTGAAAGCAGTTGAATTGTTAGGGAAGTAAGGCGATTGATGTTGTAGGAGTCCGCCGGTGGTCAATTTGAGTCTGGCGGCCGGTCGCTTTGAAGACGGAGTTGACGTTCAGTCGCATCCCATCACGCAGTTTCTTCGTGCAACTAAGCCTGTTTTGGAGCCGCCGGCCCAAACGTAAGGCCTGATTGTAAGAAATGGAAGCTCTCCTAAGTCTATATGCACTAGGGGTTTAGCGGTTAACCTTGCTGGATAAGCCGAATCCTCTCCACCGGATGCATGGGCCGCTGAGGGTCCGGGGGTTTGCCCACCCTCAACTTGGGGCTCGACCCCCCCCCCAAAGGACCACACCCACACACCTGAAGCGGACTTTTGTTCCTGACCCCACCTACCAAAATCGACGCGACCCCCCAAACCGGCAGGCCCACCCCCAAATTTTCGGATTTTGACTATTCCCTATCCAATTATTTCCGGCCCACACTTGCCCCTCACGAATTTTTGGGGTTGATCCCTTGACCCCTCTCTGGTTCTGACCTACCCTAGGCCAGCCGCTCATTGGGAGACCCGTTCGATTTTTCTGGCAATTAATTTTTTGAGCTAATTCTTGCGATTTTTTGCAATTTCCGACGCAAAAATTGCCAAAAGCGCCTGTAAAACAACACTTACATATTAGCGCTATTTCAGCCAAGATTAGACATTTTTTTTACCATTTTTAGCCCTAAAATTGCGAATTTTTGCAATTTATGAGCGTTTTTTAGTACCCAAATCCCTCTCTAGAATTTGGGCTCGGCCCGCCTGACCCCCAACCCCCGCCCCCTTCGGCCGATGACCTGTTATATGATCTGTATTATGCAGAATTGTATGCTACGCATGTCATGGAAATTCCGTGTTTTAGTTCCTCTACTCCGGAGCCCCAACCGGGTCCGAGCGAGGCTGTCGAAGCCGCCGATGCCGACGGCCAATCATCGCGCGGCTCCGATTTCGATTTGTTCGGCCCGATCGAACCGACGCCCCGCCCCTCTCTCTACTCTATCGACCAGCCCTACCTACCCGACGACTTATCGGCGATCGACGAGGAGACTTTCAGCGAACTGCCGCCCGGCATCCAATGGGAGTTGCGTGGCTACTTTCGCAACAAAAACGCGACCAATCATCGCCCGAGCAGTAGCGCGTCGGAGACACGCCCATCCAGTAGTTCCGCTCGTCGCGTAAACACCTCCAGACGAAGTGCGAGCGCTCAGAAGGGTAAGAAAGCGAGGAACAGCAAAAGGGGGACACCTCAGAAATTGGAAGAAATTGCGGCTAAGTGCTTCAAGGTGACTCAGTTCTATAAAAAGGTATAGATATGTAAATTTTTGGCCGTGTGATCTAATCTTGTGTTGTTGATGACGGGCGCTGCGCCGGACCTGGCTTTTAATTTATGCTGTGCTAGCAATGTGATGCACAAGTAAAAGTAATATTTAATCGGTCACATTGATTGAGCAGAAATCGATTGAATACTTGTTTGCCTTGGAGAAATTTTGGGCTGCTTGTAAACTTGGGTAAAAATCGGATTTTTTTCAGGGTTTTACAAAATAATTGGCATAGGTAAAAATTTTCCAGTAATTTTGTGACTTTACTCATACAGCACGTACTCAGTGACTGAAATTTTCGTGATTTATATTTTGGAAAGTTTGACACAACAATCAAGGTGGTTTTCTATTTATCGGGGCATTCTATAAATAAATAAATAAATAATAAATAAAGGTGGTTCAAGCATAGCAAACATACATGTAAGCGCAGACATGGGCAAAGGGGGGTTGCCCCCGTCAGGCTCTGACCTACCCCCCGTCGGCCGGCCGCTACCCCCTTCAGGAATTTTTTGGAAGAATTTTGTCTAGAAAATTATGATAAAAATGTGCCTGGGTTAGGTGTAAATGAGCTCAGAATAGCTTATTTTAATGAAAAATAAGCCCAAAAACCTTCATTTTAGCCAAAAATCGGACCTTTTAGCTTATCAGCCCCTCTCAGGCGCTCCTACCCCCTCAGCCCTCCTCAGGAATTGAAAATTCTACCCCTCTCTGCCGAAATGTTGGCCCATGTCTGGGTAGGGGGTTTGTCTGCCATCAGCTTTCGCCCAGACAGGGTCCAAATTTTCAAAAAGCTCGCCTGAAAACGCTCTTTTAGCACGTTTTGATTAATAATAAAGCCAAATAGCGTTCAGGAGCTAAAAACAATAAAAAAGTTGTTTTGTAGCAATAAAGTGTTTACAAAACTGCCCATTTGTACTTTGTCTAAGGCGGAGATTTAAAGAAACGTCAGTAAATAGTTCTATTTTCCTGTGCCCACTTTCTTGGCTGCGTTGACCAATAGTTTTTGAAAGGCCTGAATGCCGGAGCCAATCAGCGGCGACTGTTGTAGTGTGAGCAGGCGATCGATACCGATCGTATTATCGATTAGTCGCGCTTGCGTGGCCAAATTGCCGCCGCCGAGGATGACGTCGAAAAAATCGAGAACCGTCTGGTCGTAGGGAGACACCGTAGACAGCCGGTCGAATACGTTCAGATTTCTCACAGGAAACCGGTTCAAATTGATGGCAGCTCCGTTTTGGGGGTTCTAAGTTTTTCAAACGAATTGCAACTATCATGTGGAAATCGTACGCTAACCTGTCCGGGGAAATAGCCGCCACCTCTGGGAGCTACTGCTGGTTGACCATTTTGGGTGACAATTCGATTGTTGCCGCTGGGAAAGACCAGAGAGTTGCCTGACTGAGGTTGATTGGGAAAGAACGGAGCTGATTGGCCAGTTAGCGGGAAGACTGGTTGGCCGACTCCGCCCACCGTCAAACCCGATTGGCTTGGATTGAAGGGCGCGAATCCTGATTGGCCAGTTCCAACTACCGGCAGCGCTGGTTGGCCAGCTAAACCAGCTGGTTGGCCAAATCCTGCATTAGGGGCAAAGCCTGATTGGCCAGTTCCAACTACTGGCAGCGCTGGTTGGCCAAATCCTGCATTAGGGGAAAAGCCTGATTGGCCAGTCCCGCCCCCCGGTAGTAAACCTGCGCCAGGAGCAAATCCTGATTGGTCAGCTCCGCCCACAGGTAGTAAGCCTGTACCAGCACCGAAGCCTGATTGGTCAGCTCCGCCCACAGGTAGTAAGCCTGTGCCAGCAGGGAAGCCTGATTGGCCAGCTCCGCCCACCGGCAGCCCTGATTGGCTGGCCAGTCCAGAAGCAAATCCTGACGGGTAGCTGAACGGATTTCCGTCTGTCACCAGTCCAGTGTTTCCGGCAAAATGGGGCGCCGAGCCGGCAATGGCTGAGCCGTCCTGAACTGGCGGAACTCCAAAACTATGCGGCGACGGGAGCGGAGGAGGGGGTGTGGGAATAGGGGGCGGAGTTGGCAGAGTGCCAATGTACAAGGGAGTTCTGTGTCTGTTCACCAGAATTGCATTCAATCGTTGAATTGGCTTTGTTGGTGTTGTTGGTGGTTTTGTGGTGGTTGTGGTAGGTTTAGCTGAAACTCAATTTTTAGTCAGCAAAAAGCAAGATTTGTCAACCTGTAGTAGTAGTGGTTTTGGCTTGATTTTTCCGTTGTTGTCTTGCTCTGGCTAACAGTTGTGCATAGCGGGCATTGATCATGCGTAGAATTTCGCGATTGGCAGTGGTGGTGCCCTTTCGTCTGGCGATTATCGATTTATTCACCGCCGCCACCTGAGTGGTAGTCGATTTTGATTGGGCATCGGTGCTTGTGCTTGTCGTCAGTTTAGGGTTCTCTCGCTGAGCTAATAACTCTCGATACCTTCTTAGGTTGGCCTTGAGTCTATTAACTCGGTGCGAAGTCTGCTGATGCTCAATTTGAGGATTCGCCAAGATTGATTGACGCTTAGTCTCTTCGAATCGCAGTTGGTTGACATATCTACGCCCCAAACTGTTGCGCTGAAAATACTGTTGTTTGCGTATACACACACATTTAGCATACACAAAAATACACATTGTTTTTTCAATGTGTGTACACATACACATTGAAAATTCGGATACACATTACCATACACAAACAGTGTTCAAAATGTGTAGTATTTGACAGTGGCGTATCCAGGATTTTGGAAAGGGGGGGGTGTAAAATTTTGAAAGTGCCTGGTTGGGCCGCTGCCCAACCAGGGTGAGAAAATTTAGCAAAATTAGCCTTCAAAAATGCGTTTAAAACGCATTCCGAGCTTAAAATTAACAGAAATTACAAGTTTTAGTAGTTTATAATGGCCTGGTTGGGCTTCTGCCCGACCAGGGCGAGAAAATTTTGAAAATTTGGCCTTCAAAAACGCATTTAGAAGGCATTCTGAGCACAAAATAGACAGTTTTAGTACATAATTCATGAGTTTCTTATATTTTTGATAGACTTTTTCTTCCTACCTCCACCGCAAAGGGGGGGTGTACACACCCTACACCCCCCTGGATACGCCACTGGTATTTAATCAGCAAAAGTCAATAAAATTACGAACAGAAACGTAAAATTTGGATGTTTTTGCTGCAGTAATAAACAGTAGGTATCCTCATAAAGCCTTCTTCAAATGGCCTAAGTAACTCGATTTCAAAGCTATCCAAGGTTTCAAGCAGCAGACATTGAGAGATTTGATTTTTCTAGCATTTCTGACTGAAAATCTAACAAAAAATTTGCATTTTCAGTACAATACACATACACAAAATACACATTGTTTTGTTGAATGTGTATACACAAATTACCATACACATTCGAAAGTAAATGTGCATACACAAACGGAAACTCAAATACCAAACACCAGTAGCTGAAAAGCAAACAAACGGTTTTGGTTCGCAAATCAATTAGAAAACAATTTTTAAAGCTCTGACACAGGATCTCTGTTCAAGGTCAAACAAATTAAGAGCACAATTAACTCTTACCGGGAAGCAGTTACCGGTTCCAAAAACGACGATGACGGTAATTAGAAAAGTCCAAAAAATCCTCCACTTTCCATAACAGAAGGCCATCTCCTTAGTAGGTTAGTAGAATCGAATCATTCTGCCATTTTCGGGGCCGATCGCCGTGTACGCCGTTACGGGATGACACGACAATTTTTGACAAGTCCCACTTTCTGCCGCTCCCAAGTGGCCGTTTTTTTTCGATGAATTGGAGCGATTTATTAGCCGAACAAACTTCCAGAGACAGACCGACCAATGTAGTGGGCAGTATAAGTGGTCAGAGCGAGAGAAAGAAGGCGTATTTATGCTGCGAGCAGGGCGGTCGGTGACAAATATGACGACAGCACAAATTGGGTTATTACGCAACCCCGAACTAGTGTGTGTAACCTTTTTTCTGGCCGCACTATTTTGGATAAGAATTCACGGTCAACTCGCAACCTATCTGTCATAATTGACTCGGCCACTATTCTTGGGCAAAACGCAATCCCACCACTCGATAGGGGGTTGGCCTGCTTTTTTGCTTCGACCCAGATTTTCTTTCTGCACTCGATGACACGATTTTTTTTGTCTGGGGCTCTTAGTGTCTCTACAACAATAAAGGTTTGTTGTCGATACCGTAACATTGATTGATTTACCGCATAGCCCTTTCATTCAAGAGAACCTATAGATTTCTCATTAAACGGCTCATGTACAGTACATGCTCCAAATTTGGACCCCAAGATGGTCTAAAATAGAGTGGCACACGGGCCGGGCCGGGAAGCCCGAATTTCTAAAAATTTATGAGCATTATTGTGTATTTTCTTGCGATTTCAGTATAGTTCAATAAAATTGTGTTCCTTTAAGGTTATTATCTGATACTCTGACAAATTAACACATTTTCGACCTTATTTTCTTTGATTTTGCTAGAAAAACAACGTATATATCAGCTAAAGATCAGATCAAAACTGAGTCTCCTCAGTAAGGAAAAACTATGAAAAAGAGCCTAAATTTGGCTCATTTTGACCAAGCCGATTACTTTACCGAAAAAACCGGGCCGGGTCGCAAAATTTGGAAAGCGGGCCCGGTCAGGCCGAAAATTTTAGTCTAAAGCTTTCTAACAACTTTAAAAGGATTTAACACATTACATGCAAAATTGATACTCTATTACAGGTTGGATTTGTGCACGGTCAAGATGCGTTTAACAGCTCTAAATAAGCGAAACTAAAATGTCAATCAGCGCTAAGTAAGTAGATTAGGTAAATATAAAGACGCTCAGACATGGGCAAGGGGGGGGGGCTGAGGGGGGTTGCCCCCCCTCAGCCTCTGACCTACCCCCCTCAGCCGGCCGCTACCCCCCCTCAGGAATTTTTTGGAAGAAGTTTGTATAGAAAATTATGATAAAAATATACCTGGATTAGGTGTAAATGAGCTCAGAATAGCTTATTTTAGCTTATTTTAGTGAAAAACAAGCCAAAAAACCTTGATTTTAGCAAAAAATCGGACTTTTTGGCTTACCACCCCCTCAGCCCCCCCTCAGGAGCTCCTACCCCCCCCCTCAGTAATTGAAAATTCTACCCCCCCTCAGCCGAAATGCTAGCCCATGTCTGAAGACGCTGACATAACATGATTAGGTAAACTAAACATAACATAAAGATGTTGATGCGGTAACAGCAACCGACTATAAGCGAACCAGTTGAGAATTTATTTTAGAGAGTTAGACAAAAGAACAACGAGGAGAGGTATTAAAAACACATGCCACACACAATACAATCAATAGTAGAACAGAACTCTGAACAACAACAGCAACATTAATAATAATGCAGCATTGAAGTGCATATCTACAATTTATTGCTATATCTACGGGTTTGTAGGACCAAAATCGTTCAACCAAGCGCCGTTTGTTTTTGCGTTTAAAACCGGTGACCAAAATCATGCGACAAAGTGTAATGTCTCCGTGTAATTTTAGGTGCGTCTTGGCCTAGTACTAAATAAAATGTGGCGTAGTAAAACTGAAATCACTTTCTGTTGCCTTTTCGTTGCCCTAATTAAGGTGCTCTCTGCTCAGAATTCGAATCACGGACCGTATTGTAATAATTTCAAAAAACAATACGAGTATTACTGTTTGGAGAGCGTCAGCGATCAAGCCAAGCCGTTCTTGACCGAAGAAATACGAAAATCTTGTCTCGAGTACTCCAAAAGATGTCCCTACCACTCCAAAGGCAACGTTCCAGCCAATTCGCATGTACGTAGGACAATCCAGGCACTTAACGCCGTTTATGGTACCGGCACCATTATATGGTGCCCCCACCTTCGCGTTTACCATTATATGGTACCACTCTGTTCAGATTTCGTACCATATATGGTACCGGCACCCATGGCCATGGGTAGGGGTACCATATATATATGGTGACGGTGCCATATATGGTGCCGGTACCATATATATGGTACCACTACTCTGGGTACCGGTACCATATATGGTACCACAACCCTAGGTACCGGTACCATGTATGGTACCTTTACTACCGTAGGTACCGGTACCATCTATATATGGTGACGGTGCCAAATATGGTGCCGGTACCATATATATGGTACCACTACTCTGGGTACCGGTACCATATATGGTACCACAACCCTAGGTACCGGTACCATATATGGTACCACAACCCTAGGTACCGGTACCATATATGGTACCACTACTACCGTAGGTACCGTACCGGTACCATATATGGTACCACAACCCTAGGTACCGGTACCATATATGGTACCACTACTACCGTAGGTACCGTACCGGTACCATATATGGTACCACAACCCTAGGTACCGGTACCATATATGGTACCACAACCCTAGGTACCGGTACCATATATGGTACCACTACTACCGTAGGTACCGTACCGGTACCATATATGGTACCACAACCCTAGGTACCGGTACCATATATGGTACCACAACCCTAGGTACCGGTACCATATATGGTACCACTACTACCGTAGGTACCGTACCGGTACCATATATGGTACCGGCACCTTATTTTGGTGTCGGTACCATAAACGGCGTTAAGTGCCTGACTGTAGGAGTTGTTTTGTTCGTGCATTTTTGTTACAGGCACGCCACTTCTAAACTATAACAGATAGCGTAATTTAGGCCAAATTTAGGTGTTCGGAACGCAGCAAGTTTGGCGTTTCTCTGGGCTATCCGGAGGTGACACAGTGCTTCTGAGTCGCTGCATAGACAGCTGTAAAGACCCGAAGTGTCTGGTAATTTGCGAGTGTACCTTCTACGAACCGTCAATGCGAAAATTCTGTAACAATGACCTGATGCTGTCGGCACGAGACAATTGCATTCGGTGGTATCGCAAGTGTCAGCTGCCTTACCAAGCTCCGCCTAAAGACTTTCCTCATACTGGTTGGTTTGGCTTTGCTTTGTCTAAATTAGACAGAACCGTTTGTCTATACCTTTAAGTATTGCTATTTGAGCTGGGTTTTCAGCTGGGGGTTTCGGGTCCAAAATAGGGTTTCAGCACTATGTCCAAAGATTACAAAGAAGCAAAGCACTATGTTTTAGGGACCTTTTTTGATGAGCAAAAGTGGGTTCCAGCGACCTTTTTGAGGTAAAAAAGGGTTTCATGGACTAAAAATCGACTGAAAATCCTGTCTGAACTGCAAAAATACCATTAAACCCCTATTTTTTCTTTAAAACGTGTGAAAACCCTTATACTGTATGATCCGATAAAATAGAGCTAAAATGCATTTGTGAAACCCTATTTAGAGATTTTCAAACACTAATTACGGTTCCGGAAGCCTATTTAGGGCTTCAGAAACCCAAATTAGGGTTCCGTAACTTAATTTAGGGTCAGAAATCCCAACTGGGGTTCTGGAACCCTATTAGTGGACTCAGGAACCATATTTATGTAGGGTTTTGAAACCCTGAATAGGGTCTACAAAATCTAGAAACCCTATTTTAATGGCCCTTTTGAATCCATAATTTGGGATTGAAAACAGTCTTGAAACCATACTACATGTACCAGCGGTTTGGGGGTTTCCTCCTAGCTGAAAAGGCCAAACCCCCCTGACCTCTCCCCCCACCGAGACAGGTTAAGGGACCCCCCGACCCAAAAATACAAGTAGTAGTAGTGGCTCCAGTGCTAACAAACTGGCTCAGAAATCACTAGTTTTTACCCTAAAATTCGCTTGAAAAGCCTTTGGAAACCGAATTTGTAGTTTCCACTGCTGATTTTTAAGAGAAATCGGTGTTTTTGGAAGCCCTTCTTGTCATTTTTTGCTTGTTTTTAGCTCTAAAAAGCTATTTGGCTGATTAAAATAGCGATTTTTAGCGTCTTTACTGAAAAAACGTGCTAAAAACCCTTTTCCCGACGTTTTGAAGCTTTTTGAAATTTGGCACCAACACGGGGCGAAACCCCCCTCGACCCACACTTGAGGGAATCCCCTCCCCCAGGTCGGCCCGCAGCTGTTACATGTATGATACCAACAATAGATAAATGGCCCACCCTGTATAATAAAGTTTCGCTTTGGAAGTTCTAATGTGCTAAAAACGCATTTCGAGGCGTTTTGGAACCCCTCTGGGCGAACCCCCCCTCGACCCCCACCTAAGGGAAAACCCCCCTACCAGCCTCCCCCAGGTCGGCCCGGAGCTGTTACATGTATGCATGAAACCCTATATTGATCGTCAGTTTGTACAGTACGTATATGGGCGCGTGAATTTTTGTACTTTTCAACCCAAACTAGGGTTTCAGTATTCCAGAAACCCCTAACCACATGTATGTATTTGAGTCTAGCACAGTACAAAGTACGTACGTACAGTATGTATGCTGCTCCAGTTTGGGAAAGTGGCGTAATTTTCGCGGGCCTACCAGACCTGTCAAAAGGGGTCTGAGAGGATGTGTTCACCCCCAGACTAGAGCAGTTAAAATCAGTGGCGTATCCAGGGGGTGTAGGGTGTGTACACCCCCCTTTGCGGTTTATGAAAAAGTCTGTCAAAAATATAAGAAACTAATGAATTATGTACTAAAACTGTCTATTTTGTGCTCAGAATGCCTTCTAAATGCGTTTTTCAAGGCCAAAATTTCAAAATTTTCTCGCCCTGGTCGGGCAGAAGCCCAACCAGGCCATTATAAACAACTAAAACTTGTAATTTCTGTTAATTTTAAGTTCGGAATGCGTTTTAAACGCGTGTTTGAAGGCTAATTTTGCTAAATTTTCTTACTCTGGTTTTCTTACCCAACCAGGCACTTTCAAAATTTTACACCCCCTTTCCAAAATCCTGGATACGCCACTGGTTAAAATAGTGGCAAACAGCTCGTAATCTTAAATTTTGATGAAAAATAGGCAAAAGGTCAGTTTCGAGTGCCGCTGCCCCAATCAGTCAGTGCTAAGCAATAAATAATGTGTCTATATTTCCAGATAACAGCCGCATCTTCGACCGCAGTCCGTCGGAGTTCGACCATTTCCAACGGGTCTGGTCGTTCGCGCGCGGTCCGCTCAAAGTCGACTGGGTCAACGGGCGTGTGGAGGGCGGAGATCGGTGGTCGCTGCCGGAAATCGGAATCGGCGGCACGTCCGACACGTTCGACGTCAATTTCCCGTCACTGGGCCGAATCGCCGGCAAGAAGAAGCGACGAAAATAATAAAAACTTTGACTCGCGTTTATTAGTAGCATGTTTACTACGGTAATCTGTGTTGTGAGAAAAGTCCTTGAGCGCTCGAAATTTGGCGTCAAAAGTGCCAGATTTGGCGCCATTTATGGCTCCCTAAGGAGCGCGCCAGATGAGGTGACCTTCAATAATTTGGCTCGGTTTTGCCTCATTGGCTTGCGCTTAAACGAGTTCTCTAACTGCCTTTGTCGGTGCTTTCCCACCCCGTGTCGACCTTTGCGGCCTTCTGGAACTTGGGCGTTCGGCCTCTCCTTCTAATTCTTCCAAGTCTCGCAGACCATGTTGAAGTTTGTGGTTCTCTTGTTGGCTTTGGCCGTGAGTACCTACGGCGAAGAGTACGAAAGTTATTTGAACGGTGAGCTGAATTTTGCTTAATGATTCGGCGTTTACGGTAGTGGCTGAGAAAGTATTTGGCTAAAATTCAACGAAATGCTCATGAGTACATAGTTTTAGTTTTAGCCAGTCAAACTTTGGCCGCTTGCTTTGAATAATGTACGCTGTAGACCTGAGATAACCAAACATTTCCGTCAAAATTTCAAAGCTACCAAGTTAGGCCGAATCTATGGAAATTGAGCGTACATGAGCCGGAAAAATCCGGAGGAGATGTGGAGGTAGTCTCGTCCGAAAACGCCTAAAAAGCGAAAATTTTCTCCCTCCGGGAGGGGGGTATTGACGAGGGGAGGGTGGTATACCCATGTATGAAATTGAGTGATGTTCATTTGATTGTAGCGGTCGAGAATTGTGACCTGCCGGGCGGCGTTAAGTGCCTGACTGTAGGAGTTGTTTTGTTCGTGCATTTTTGTTACAGGCACGCCACTTCTAAACTATAACAGATAGCGTAATTTAGGCCAAATTTAGGTGTTCGGAACGCAGCAAGTTTGGCGTTTCTCTGGGCTATCCGGAGGTGACACAGTGCTTCTGAGTCGCTGCATAGACAGCTGTAAAGACCCGAAGTGTCTGGTAATTTGCGAGTGTACCTTCTACGAACCGTCAATGCGAAAATTCTGTAACAATGACCTGATGCTGTCGGCACGAGACAATTGCATTCGGTGGTATCGCAAGTGTCAGCTGCCTTACCAAGCTCCGCCTAAAGACTTTCCTCATACTGGTTGGTTTGGCTTTGCTTTGTCTAAATTAGACAGAACCGTTTGTCTATACCTTTAAGTATTGCTATTTGAGCTGGGTTTTCAGCTGGGGGTTTCGGGTCCAAAATAGGGTTTCAGCACTATGTCCAAAGATTACAAAGAAGCAAAGCACTATGTTTTAGGGACCTTTTTTGATGAGCAAAAGTGGGTTCCAGCGACCTTTTTGAGGTAAAAAAGGGTTTCATGGACTAAAAATCGACTGAAAATCCTGTCTGAACTGCAAAAATACCTTTAAACCCCTATTTTTTCTTTAAAACGTGTGAAAACCCTTATACTGTATGATCCGATAAAATAGAGCTAAAATGCATTTGTGAAACCCTATTTAGAGATTTTCAAACACTAATTACGGTTCCGGAAGCCTATTTAGGGCTTCAGAAACCCAAATTAGGGTTCCGTAACTTAATTTAGGGTCAGAAATCCCAACTGGGGTTCTGGAACCCTATTAGTGGACTCAGGAACCATATTTATGTAGGGTTTTGAAACCCTGAATAGGGTCTACAAAATCTAGAAACCCTATTTTAATGGCCCTTTTGAATCCATAATTTGGGATTGAAAACAGTCTTGAAACCATACTACATGTACCAGCGGTTTGGGGGTTTCCTCCTAGCTGAAAAGGCCAAACCCCCTGACCTCTCCCCCCACCGAGACAGGTTAAGGGACCCCCCGACCCAAAAATACAAGTAGTAGTAGTGGCTCCAGTGCTAACAAACTGGCTCAGAAATCACTAGTTTTTACCCTAAAATTCGCTTGAAAAGCCTTTGGAAACCGAATTTGTAGTTTCCACTGCTGATTTTTAAGAGAAATCGGTGTTTTTGGAAGCCCTTCTTGTCATTTTTTGCTTGTTTTTAGCTCTAAAAAGCTATTTGGCTGATTAAAATAGCGATTTTTAGCGTCTTTACTGAAAAAACGTGCTAAAAACCCTTTTCCCGACGTTTTGAAGCTTTTTGAAATTTGGCACCAACACGGGGCGAAACCCCCCTCGACCCACACTTGAGGGAATCCCCTCCCCCAGGTCGGCCCGCAGCTGTTACATGTATGATACCAACAATAGATAAATGGCCCACCCTGTATAATAAAGTTTCGCTTTGGAAGTTCTAATGTGCTAAAAACGCATTTCGAGGCGTTTTGGAACCCCTCTGGGCGAACCCCCCCTCGACCCCCACCTAAGGGAAAACCCCCCTACCAGCCTCCCCCAGGTCGGCCCGGAGCTGTTACATGTATGCATGAAACCCTATATTGATCGTCAGTTTGTACAGTACGTATATGGGCGCGTGAATTTTTGTACTTTTCAACCCAAACTAGGGTTTCAGTATTCCAGAAACCCCTAACCACATGTATGTATTTGAGTCTAGCACAGTACAAAGTACGTACGTACAGTATGTATGCTGCTCCAGTTTGGGAAAGTGGCGTAATTTTCGCGGGCCTACCAGACCTGTCAAAAGGGGTCTGAGA
Organism: Sabatieria punctata; assembly: GCA_030248155.1. Classification (NCBI taxonomy): domain Eukaryota; kingdom Metazoa; phylum Nematoda; class Chromadorea; order Araeolaimida; family Comesomatidae; genus Sabatieria; species Sabatieria punctata. Next base: position 182,470 of record JASANB010006073.1, on the reverse strand, counting down.
GGATGTGTTCACCCCCAGACTAGAGCAGTTAAAATCAGTGGCGTATCCAGGGGGTGTAGGGTGTGTACACCCCCCTTTGCGGTTTATGAAAAAGTCTGTCAAAAATATAAGAAACTAATGAATTATGTACTAAAACTGTCTATTTTGTGCTCAGAATGCCTTCTAAATGCGTTTTTCAAGGCCAAAATTTCAAAATTTTCTCGCCCTGGTCGGGCAGAAGCCCAACCAGGCCATTATAAACAACTAAAACTTGTAATTTCTGTTAATTTTAAGTTCGGAATGCGTTTTAAACGCGTGTTTGAAGGCTAATTTTGCTAAATTTTCTTACTCTGGTTTTCTTACCCAACCAGGCACTTTCAAAATTTTACACCCCCTTTCCAAAATCCTGGATACGCCACTGGTTAAAATAGTGGCAAACAGCTCGTAATCTTAAATTTTGATGAAAAATAGGCAAAAGGTCAGTTTCGAGTGCCGCTGCCCCAATCAGTCAGTGCTAAGCAATAAATAATGTGTCTATATTTCCAGATAACAGCCGCATCTTCGACCGCAGTCCGTCGGAGTTCGACCATTTCCAACGGGTCTGGTCGTTCGCGCGCGGTCCGCTCAAAGTCGACTGGGTCAACGGGCGTGTGGAGGGCGGAGATCGGTGGTCGCTGCCGGAAATCGGAATCGGCGGCACGTCCGACACGTTCGACGTCAATTTCCCGTCACTGGGCCGAATCGCCGGCAAGAAGAAGCGACGAAAATAATAAAAACTTTGACTCGCGTTTATTAGTAGCATGTTTACTACGGTAATCTGTGTTGTGAGAAAAGTCCTTGAGCGCTCGAAATTTGGCGTCAAAAGTGCCAGATTTGGCGCCATTTATGGCTCCCTAAGGAGCGCGCCAGATGAGGTGACCTTCAATAATTTGGCTCGGTTTTGCCTCATTGGCTTGCGCTTAAACGAGTTCTCTAACTGCCTTTGTCGGTGCTTTCCCACCCCGTGTCGACCTTTGCGGCCTTCTGGAACTTGGGCGTTCGGCCTCTCCTTCTAATTCTTCCAAGTCTCGCAGACCATGTTGAAGTTTGTGGTTCTCTTGTTGGCTTTGGCCGTGAGTACCTACGGCGAAGAGTACGAAAGTTATTTGAACGGTGAGCTGAATTTTGCTTAATGATTCGGCGTTTACGGTAGTGGCTGAGAAAGTATTTGGCTAAAATTCAACGAAATGCTCATGAGTACATAGTTTTAGTTTTAGCCAGTCAAACTTTGGCCGCTTGCTTTGAATAATGTACGCTGTAGACCTGAGATAACCAAACATTTCCGTCAAAATTTCAAAGCTACCAAGTTAGGCCGAATCTATGGAAATTGAGCGTACATGAGCCGGAAAAATCCGGAGGAGATGTGGAGGTAGTCTCGTCCGAAAACGCCTAAAAAGCGAAAATTTTCTCCCTCCGGGAGGGGGGTATTGACGAGGGGAGGGTGGTATACCCATGTATGAAATTGAGTGATGTTCATTTGATTGTAGCGGTCGAGAATTGTGACCTGCCGGGCGGCTGTCAGAGGTCGGTTTTGCATCGACTGAAGAACAAAAAACCGATCGTCGGCTGCAACGAAGTGGACCGACGCGAGTTGCTGGAGTGCCTGGAATCGGAGCTGCTCGACGAAGACTCGGGCCTGTTCCGGTCGGACGGTAGGCAGCTTTTTTGCTTTATCCTCGGTACTGTTTAATTTCTAAAGACGTGCATTTTATCCCGATTTGGCGTATCGGTAGAGCCAGCCAGTCAGACCTGCCGGTGCTTTTTTAGAACGTCCAAAACGAAACTTTATTATTATAGGGTGGGCCATTAATATATATGGTTCATACATGTAACAGCTGCGGGCCGACCTGGGGGAGGGGGGTTCCCTCAAGTGGGGGTCGAGGGGGTTTCGCCCAGGGGAGTCCAAACTTTCAAAAAGCTCCAGAACGCCTGGAAATGTGTTTTAGCACGTTTTTTTCAGTATGGAGGATAAAAATCGTTATTTTAAGCTGCCAAATAGCGTTTTAGAGCTAAAAACAAGCAAAAAATGACAAAAAGAGCTTCCAAAAACACCGATTTCTCTTAAAAATCAGCAGTGGAAACGCCAAATTCGGTTTGCAAAGCTTTTCAAGCGAATTTTCGGCTAAAAATTAGTGATTTCTGAGCCAGTTTGTTAGTACTGGAGCCACTACTGGTACATGTACTTGTATTTTTGGGTCGGGGGGTCCCTTAACCTGTCTCAGCGCGGTGGACGTGAGGGGATTGGCCTTTTCAGCTACGGGGTAATCCCCAAACCCCTAGTACTACATGTACGGTTGGCTTCGTGTTGGTCAATCAATTTGGTTGAAACTTTAACACAACCTGTTCAAATGCTCAGCATTTTTACTCTCAAAAACTTCGCAATAAATAAATAAATGAACATGTGCAATAAATTGCACACTACTTGTGATTGAATGTGGACTGCTTTGCGTTGGGATGTATGTACTGTACGACCCCAAACTGCTATGCTGGGTAGTTAGTTGGAGCAACAAATACGACTTTTACCTCACGTCAAACTCCCTCTCCTGATTTCTTTACTTGATCTACAGTCGCGCTCTCAAACAGCAGCACCAACTGCCAGAATTGGACCAGAATTTAACCAACAGTCAAGCATCCTTTGCACGCCTTAATTGTTGGTGCTGTTTGAGGGGTGGCGGCCGGCGTGTAATTAGTGTTGGTGATTTGGCCGGTATCTGGTCTTGTCCGTCCCTAGCCCATTATAAGCGCCTATTGTTGGACGAGTTGGTGACCCGCCGGCGCCGGTCGGTCTTGTTGGCCAATTTGCCCAATTCTGGCTGTTGGTCGAGCTGTATGAGAGCGGCACTGTACATGCACAATTCTGCCGGAGATGGCTGCTTAACAATAGACCTACCGAATCGCATTTCAGCGCTGCATTGTTGTTCCGGCAGTGGGATTGGTATCGAATGCGAGAACGAGTGTTTGGACACAATCTACACCCCTTCGATGAGTGCCAACGAAAAGGCCAAGAAACTGTTTTCTGGAAAGTGCAGCCACCATAAAAACGTATAATTTAGTTCAAAGTGACGTAAGTAGAAGGCCTATGCAAATTTTCTTTCAGCACATGTGGCGTTGTGTCGGCAAGCTAATGCTGAAAAAATGGAAAAAGGAGTAAAGGCATTTCTCACCGAAGAACGGTTATTTTAGGAATTTCCGTAGGAAGCCACTCTTAGAGCGTACGTACGTGGCGGATTTCTAAGTTTTTAGACTTATAGCTGAAATTCTTCATTCTGAAAAGTCCGCCATGTTCGTAAGCTGCGTACTTGGTGTAGCGGATTTTCGCGCTCTTTCTTTTTTCCTGTCCGCTTCGTAAGTACGTTACTACTGTAGCGTCTGTCTTGTACCGTATCATACCTCTTGTACGTCTGCCACTTAACGCCGTTTATGGTATTGGCACCATATATGGTGTGGTGCCGGTACCATAGTACCGGTACCTAGGCTAGTAGCACCATATATGGTACCGGCACCATACAGTATGATACCCTTACCCATGTCCATTGGTGCCGATACCATGTATGGTACCACTACCATGTATGGTACGAAATCTGAACAGAGTGGTACCATATATGGTGCCAGCCAATACCCTAAATAAACGGCATTAAGTGCCTGACTGTTGTATATAATTTTAGAAGGCCTTAAAGACAGAGTTTTGTACAAAAGAAAGCTGATTTGGTATGCGAATTGTATACAAACCTTTTCGGCAGTTTACTAGTTGCAAGCGAAATATCGATTCGGAGCCAGAACGGCAGTTTCGATTTGCTTCTTATTATAGTATAGTTGTGAAGGCCGATTTCTACTCTATCAATTTTTATTTCTTGGCAATTTATCACAGTCCGCTCTATTCAGATTTTTACGGACTGCTAATCCATCACGCAAAAATCTAATTGGCGAGGTAGAGCGGCGTGCCATCCATCAGACTCTCTGAAGTGAAATCGGCCTTGAGTCTTGCCTTTTATTGTATAGAGTTAAACTTTGTAGTGCATGAGATTACTGCACGTTGGAGTTAGATGATTCGAATTCTACAGTACAGTTTTTACTGTACTTTTAGAGAATAAAAGGTGTGAACGGCCAGTTTAAATGGAAACCGACAAAAACGGCCGGTAACCGTTCTCAAGGCCGTCTTTTGAATTTGGGCGCCACAATCTAAACGACCTAAACGCTTTGTCAAAACGATTTTATTGCATTACATATGTGCCGCCTTCTGACACTCAAACCGGCGGGGAGTGATTTTAGGTTGCATTGATGCAGCTAAAAGCAACTTCTACCTTCATTCATGCAACCTGTTCGAAATCGTCTTAGTCCCTTTGGAGAGCGAACAGAACACAAATTACTAACTTTAAACGCGAACAATTGTGTTCGCCTCTTTATGTTAACCCATAGTTCATTGCGTGTGTGCACTCTTCAAGTGTTACTCAGGTGTTGTTCAGTTAGTCTAGCAGTCACATACGAACACAAATCTGTTTAGAGAGTTGTTCGAACAAAAAGGTTAGTGTTCGCCTAGGGAATTGATTTCGAAATGGTTAAAATCGCTGTGGTTTCATCAGAAAAAATCGGTTGGTATTAATAATTGCTAATAAAAAGCTGTAAGCACTTTTGAATTTTGGCGTAATCTTAAAAATAAAATACACTAAACCTTTCTACTCTGTTTTAGACTATAAACGATTTTGTCTTAGTCTTCTTATTGGACAGGCGCTGAACAACACAACACACTCGGCCTATTTCAGGACACGTTTTTCCGCTTTTAACCTAAAGAACTTTTGTGTTCGGTAACCTGACAGCTCGTCCAACTACCAGGAGGAACAAAACTCATGGGCGTCCATAAATGTATGTAACAGGTCAACCGTCGCAGAAATTAGAGCGATTGGTCTGACTGAGGCAAAATTTGGGGTGAAGTACTAAAAATTGCTCAATAATCGCTTAAGACATGCAACAACGGGTTCACCCTATCACTATGGTCAAATCCCACGAGACAAAGTTTCTTAAACCCGTCCTCAGCGTTTTCTGAGACGCATTTTTTGCAATTTTCAGGATTTCAGTCTGACACGAAATTTTCCTGTAAAACAGCTATCTTTACCTGTTTTTAATTGAGCGCATGATTTGAGTTTTTTAAAGCGATTTTTAGCCTAAAACTACAGTCTATGGGGCTGTCTTACACATTGTACACATACAGTCCGCACGTACTGTATGTAGATTCTGCAGAAAGTCTATGAATGTTGCTACTACAATTACACGCTGTACAGAGACACTGTCGGGCGCCGATTTACATCTTTACACAAGGATTAGTTGCATAAGTAGAGACTCAATCAATAGGCTTTAGCGTAAGTTGTAAGTACAGATTTCCATTGACCAGCAGAGTCGAATTCTCAGCCATCAACTCTTCGATTCCAATCTTTTTGTCCAGTTCCAGATCGACGCTGTACCTAAACCAACCGACAAATACAAAACACTAATCGACGCACCCCGGCGCCCACCTGGTTTTGGTGAAGGTTTTCTTGCCGGCAATCGATCTGACCACCTTCCGGTTGTCCACCACCGATAAAAGGTACTCGACAGCACGCGTCTGGTCCAGTACTACGTTAGAGGAGAGGTTGCACCGGAAATCCTCGCTTGTACTGGAGTAACCCCGCGGGAACACCTTCAATTCCCAGTCCCAGATCACTGCCGGCACTGCACTGGCACGTGTTTGCAGCTGAAATGCTTGAGACATTAGTCGACAAGTCATCCTAGAACTTCGCCTTTAGGCTTAGAACAGACTTACGGTTAGGCTAAAGCTTAGGTTTGCATATGCCTAACTTTTTCACCTTTCATTCAATTTGGCTATACTAGTTCAGCTTGAGTTTGATGCTTGTGACTTCTGCCAGCTCCTCATCACTGGCTAGGTTTCTCAAACACTGAATTTAAGGTGTTGGCCTGGCATCGGCGTGTAGCTTTGTGGTTAGAGCACTGGACCGGCAATCCAAAGGTGCTGGGTTCGATTCCCAGCTACGCCATTGCACATACCTAACTTTTTCACCTTTCATTCAATTGGCTTTTACGCTTAGATTCAGTCTTAGGGGTAAACTTTGAACAAAATAAAAGTTTGCGACGCCTGAAGGGGATAGCATCCATGTAGTTACACTCTGCTTGGGGTGTTCGATATTAAGCCTAACCTGAGAATGAACAAAGGTTTTTGATTGATTTAGTTTGGATCAGATCCAGGTAGGTACCTTTAGCGTGACTTCGGTGTATTTGTGCATGTCAGGAATGTCCTGTATGCAGAGTCGCTTGTCCCATCTGAGGTCGGTGTAGTTTCTAAGCAGAAATTGACTGCCCGAGAATTCCTTGACGGCCACCCGACTGGCCAGAGGCAGTGCTTGGAACTTGTAGGCAGTCATGAGATGAGGGTGGAAGAGTTTGGCATGCAGATCTATCAGAGGACTCCTTTCTATTTGGTCCAGTTCGTCCGGCGTCATGAACGGAAACCTGAAATAGTGAGTGTGAGCTGAAAAACTGGTGCCTGACTAAAATTGGACGTGTAGTTTTTCTAGTCTGTTGATTGTATAGTGTAAACTGAGTGAATAATCGTTTTAGTTATACCTAATCAGAGGCAGAACATGCGCCAACAGAGGGGCGGCCGTGTTGCCACGCCTCTCTGGATGGCCGGGGGCTTGAATCCACTTTTGCACCGCTAGCCACAGATCGAATTCGTCTGAAATGAGAATAGAACTAATAATATAAACGACAATTTGTGCATAGGAGAGTCAGTCAGTCAGTCAGTCAGTCAGTCAGTCAGTCAGTCAGTCAGTCAGTCAGTCAGTCAGTCAGTCAGTCAGTCAGTCAGTCAGTCAGTCAGTCAGTCAGTCAGTCAGTCAGTCAGTCAGTCAGTCAGTCAGTCAGTCAGTCAGTCAGTCAGTCAGTCAGTCAGTCAGTCAGTCAGTCAGTCAGTCAGTCAGTCAGTCAGTCAGTCAGTCAGTCAGTCAGTCAGTCAGTCAGTCAGTCAGTCAGTCAGTCAGTCAGTCAGTCAGTCAGTCAGTCAGTCAGTCAGTCAGTCAGTCAGTCAGTCAGTCAGTCAGTCAGTCAGTCAGTCAGTCCATTTTATTCTCAAAAACTGACTTGGCAGTGTGAGTTCGGAGCACTTGAGGAATTCGCTCAGTTGATCTCTGTCCATTGAGAGCCACTCTTTTTCCCACTCAGGCTTATTGAGAATCTCTTCAAAATTTTCTGCCAGCGTTTTTATACAAATGCTGATTAAGGTCTAAAAGAAGAAAAACCACCTGAACCGACAAGATCGATTCGGGGCGAAATGAATAAATAGATACCTGGTGGAAGGTTTTTGTGCCGTACTGAAACCAGACGTGAAACAGATCTTTGAGACTGACTTTGGGAATGATATGTTTGACTGCGTACTCGATGCACACCTACAAATTGAGGCCATTTGCGTCTGACTGAAATCAAAAGCGACCAGTTTTTCTACCTTCCGCAGACTGAGCACATTGTACTTGTCGGCGAGGATCAGAATCGGCAATGTATTTTCAGCGTGGAGCTGAATGTGGTTGCAGTAGAGGAAGCGCAAAAAGACTGGGAAAACCTTTATACAAACGTGCTCTTCAACCAGTTCGATTTCCTGCAAAAGTTTACCCATCGCTTTTGTGTCGAGATTGTTTACACTTTTGTGTTACGACATTTAAAAACCAACAAAGTCAAGGTCACCTTTTTGGTGCCGTTCCACTGTTCGCTCAGCATTCGCTCGAACACTTCGCTGCTTTTAACCAGGATCAACCGGTGCGCGCAATATCTGGAAGCCAGAATACTCCTTCAGACCATCGGTAGCTCATAATTGCACTGCTAATTAGTCTAATTAACTCACATCTCGTCGCCGACCACCAGCGAGACGTCGCTGAGGTGGGCATTATTGAAGTATCTTTCAAAGTCGTTCAAGGCCTCCCGGTCGTCGGCGTAGCAGTCCATTCCTGAAGTTACATTAAACTTTTTCAGCACCACCGTTCGGGCCTCCACAACCCGGCTCTTCATGGCCGTCGTCGTCGTCGCTCGACCGGCCACTCGCCGACACACTGACACTACCTACGGGCTGACTGCAAACCGGCTAAATTAGTCAGCCGCGCGACGTGTGGCCTATGCGCGGCCTGCTCTTAAAAACTTTTCGCACTTATGACACAAAAATGGGCAAACTTCTCTCTCTCCCGGCTGGTCACAGGCGCACGCTCTACTCCTCTCGAGAAACAAAAGAGCACGACCTGGACGGGTTTTTTTACGAGGTTGACTTTTACGACCTACCTACCTTCCAAACTACTGTCGATGTTGGACATTCTTCTAGAGAGAGAGGGCGGACTGTCGGGTTGGAGCAGCAGCGCCGAATCGTCGAGAGAGCCGGCTTGATCGAGAGCGGCCAGCGGCTGGTGCTGTGCCATGTAATAAACGTTGCCGACCGACTAAAAATAGAGCATTATAAATAGACCAACAAACAACCAACAGGAGCCGACCGGCACAAATTGCGCCACGACGCTTGCTGCGAAAGGCCAAATGTTTGCCTTTTTGCTGGGTTGTCCAAATCTGACTAAATAATAGTGGCATTCCGGGGGGAGCGACGCTTTCGTAGAACCGGTTCCTACCCAGAACACTAATCCCCTTTGACGCTCCTACAAGTCTGAATAAATATTGCCCATCCCTTTAGAAGACTGCCCACTAGTAGTCTTTGGCTCGGGGAGACTTATCCTGAGCAAAAATTTCTGGCGAAACTGACTAACAAAACTTTCAATTTTATCTAGCCTATTCAGTTGACTCCTAAGCCTAACCAAGAAAGTGATTAGGGACCCCTAAAAGTCAGTTAAGCCAAATTTCTAACAGTCAGGCTACAAATACGATAGAAGTGGAGCAGGAAGGAAAGAAATTATATTTACAAGCCAAGACCGGGGCCGGGCCAGGTTTGACGGGTAATAAAAGAGTTATGGCAGTCAGTCAGCACCGTCTTTACTCACTTTTGCCGTCTGGTTTTGGCGCCGTAAAATTGCCGATAACTGCCCTTTGTTAATTCGATGTCGGGAGGCGGGTTAGTAAAAATTTTACAAGCCACCACCCGGCCAGGCAGCACTACATAGCAATGTCCGTAAAAGGAAAGCTTTAGCTAACCGCAGTTCGCCGCCAGTCGTTTTGAAATCGATAAACTCGTCTCCAATGCGGCATGGTCTCTATTTCAATACGATGATGCACCATGGTAGGTAGGGCTGGCCTGAAAGAAGAACAAAATAATAGTTTCAAGTTTTGTCTGGCACCAGCGCCGGCGATTATGAAAACGGGAAATTGATCTTCTCCGCAGGTGGCTGAGAACCAAAGACAGGCGACACAATCCGATCATGCACCGTTTGCTATCTGAGTTGTGGATCGCGCTGCGAAAAAAATGTCGCTCGCTTTGACAAAAATGTAACCGGACGATCTGTTGGAGTCGATTACTTTCAATGCGACCGGTGCGCGCTCTTTTGACCAGTTTAAATTTATCTCTGTCTCTACTTAGACCTACCACACATGCACGAAATAGAATTATTCAGGTAGGGTGGCACAAATTAATTGTTATGCAAGCAAACACACAAGTAGTTTGATCTACAGTCTGTAGTTGATATTGTTATGCCAGATACGCTTCTGAAACTGACTTTTTGCCTACTTTTGCAAAACTGTAAGCTACCACATAAATGTTGTTAAAAATCTGTCATGCAAAACTATATGTCAACCTCTTAGACATCAACGCTGGACCATTCTTTGGTAGTCGAGCATTTTGGCGGAGTATGTACGCACTGATTTAAAATTATTTTCATTGCTGTATAGAGTCGAATGCTGTAGCAGTCAGGCAAATAAAGGCAGCATCCCTCGTTTAAGAGGCAGACCCATGCATGTATCAGGGGCTCCGAGGGGATCTGACCCTACCCGATTTAGTCTAGACCCCCCTCCCACTAGACGATTTGTCCGACCACGGCCTATTTTCTGGCAAGTGATTATTTTACCTACCATTAATTTTTACAATTTTTTAGAATTTCCTAAATATTGCTAAAATCGCCTGCTAAATAGTTTCTAAAACACTTTTAGCTATATTCGAGCTCCACGTTAGCGATTTTTGAATACGACTTTTAGCCCAAAATTGCGATTTTTGAGCGTTTTTTGTACTCAACCCCCTCCACTAGAATTTGGGCTCAGACACCCGGCGGCGACAAGAACAAGAACAAGAACAAGAACAAGAACAAAACCCTCAAAAAGCACGGAGAATAGCAATTTTCAGCTAAAAATCGTAGAAATACGCTATGTTGGGCTAAAATACAGACAGATACTTCTTAGGTGCTGTTTTACTGGCCATTTAGTGTCTGAAAAAAATAACAATAAAAATATTTGCTAGGAAAACGGAGATGTTAGCCGATCTAGAGTCTGGCCTATGTCTGGTGCGAGGCATACATGCATGGTATTCGGTGTGAATTTCAGAGCCTTGCATGGGGGCATTCAAAAGCGGCTATTCGCGATTGAAAGTAATTTACAGTGATGAGCCTGTAGAGCAAAAGTATCCCACCGGCACCGTGGTTAGTTTCCTGTGTCGTCGTGGTCCTATCGTAACATCTCTTACCTGTGAGAATGGTAAATGGAAGAGTTCATGTTACAGAGGTAAGAAGGGGTGCATAGTTACTGAAGAGTTCTTGCTAAATATACACACAAAACAATGAACAAACGGGCAGAAAGCCGAATATTTATTATACCAACCTTTCATCTCAGTACCTACTACCTAGCGCATAGAAGCGTTGAATGCTGGCATGTCTAGACCTAATTCGTAGTACTACAAACTACTAACTACAAACTACATATTTTCGGCGATTATGACGTCATCAGGACTACAAATTAACTAAGACTACATATTATTTTGGCTGACTTGACTACAAACTACTTTTTCATGAATTACGAATTTGTAGTCAATTTGTAGTTATTTTTATTGGAAATTTTCCGATTTTTTAATGTAATTTTATATAAATTGAGTCCCCAATCGGCCTTTGAGCTGTCTTGAGCTTATGATAAGCTTACCAAATACCAAGAACGAAGCAATTTTTTATGTAAAGTGTTAGAAATATCGTTTTTCCAATTTTCCCACTTTTTTACCTGTATAAATTTTCAAGCAAAAGTGACCACACGATTCATTTTTGCAAATTTGTTCGTGTTTTTTCTTGTCCTAGTTTTTAAAAAATATCTCATTCTGTTTTTAAAAAATACCAAATGTTCAGCATTGAAATTCTGTTAAACATTGAATTCCGTCTGTTTGTTTTCAGAAATATCTATTAGAAAAGACGATTTTTTTCACAGAAAAACAATTAACAGACTTACAGTTATTATTTTTGCAAAGCCTTTCTATGACTGATTGTTCAAATGGGAAAAATTTGCCGTATTATCGAATTTCTGACGATTGGTAACCTGACTACAAATTGACAACAAACTAAGACTAACATATTTTTTTACCTGAATTTGACAACTACAAACTAAGACTACAAATTATTCTCGCGAAAATTTTTAACTACAAACTAAGACTACAAATTGAAATTCTCCGCGGAAATAGGTCTAGGCATGTCCATGTACTAACTAACGACGTCATTCCAAAATTTGTATCTTTTCAACCGATCACCGAAAATGGTCTGGAGTCGTTTCAATGAGCCTCTACCAGCAACAAAAAATTGCTTGCGCAGTGCTATCAATCATATCATGCTTGTCTGTTGCCGTAGTCTATGAAAAAAACTACGGTAGTTTGCATAAGAATACGTATACGGTGTGTAGCAACTATACGAATTACGAATGCAATTATAGCCTTTACTGGTTGCACAGTATATACTATATGCGTATACACATACAGTCATACATGTAACAGGCCCGAGCCAGCCTGGGGGAGGGTGTAGAGGAGGTACGGTACTTTTCTTGTGAAATGTTGGCGCGAAGTTCTGCTGGCTTCAGGGCCGAAAACTTAAAATGATCGTGTGGTGTTACTCAAATTCTGAATTTTCGAGTAGTCCTTTAAGTATAGTTTTGAAACTTGTAGGATCAATTGGTAGTGTGATTGGGCATAACAAATTGAACTGAGGCACTCCTCTAGCTTGAAGGGCACTAGAACTTTATTGAGGAATTTTGAAATCATTATGAGTATTCTTCGTAAAACCGGTAAAATGGCAATTTTGAGACTTGTCCATTTCTGAAACACACTGTAGGGACGGTTGGTTAATAGAACAGAGTTTGAAAATATCACGTTTCTTTGTTCATTTGTCGATCTTCCGGGTCATACTGACTCAAAACTGTTAGAAAAACAACAGAAAAGACCAAATTTGGTATGATGATAAAACAAAAATGCAAACCGCTGTAAGAAAATTTGCATATAGGGTTTATTCTTGGAGGCAGGTTTGTCAGGCACTGTTGAATGCCTGTTTCGTGATTTATATCTGTGTAAGACGTGTATTTCTGGTCTGAAAAGGCGCTAGAAAGCGTTAGGGAGGAATCATGAAGCCAGTCTAGGATACTTCGAACTTGGGCTGGAGTTTTTCCGCGGTTTAGGAAAATAATCGGCGGAAAAAACTGGAAAAAACAAGCCGACGTTTTTTCGGAAAAAATATCCGTCTCTGTCTGATTCAAGGATTACGCGAAAAATTCGAATTTGAGGTAGACCGCCCTGATTTTCAGTTTTTGGTCGGCAGAACAAGAAAGAGTTGGAATTTTATCGCCAACCAAACTCTCGCAAAAGGTACGCAGTTATCTTATTAATAATTGCAGAGCATCTCAGTCAAATCGATCAAAGAACTAACTGATAACGAATCGTTCAATCAAAGTCGAAAAGCAAAGTTGACTCTTTCATTTTACAGGTTCGGTGGGCTGTTGGAGCTATTTAAACGGCATATTCTACTTTCCACGACCGAGAGCTTACAAGATTTGGGCCAAATCCAACAGAGAATGTGGAAAATATTGCGCTCGCCCGGCTACTATCCTAGACCGAGCTCAGAACCAACTGGTGGCTGGTTATAACCAAATCGAAAGTGTAGAAAGGCTGTGGATTGGTCTGAGAACCTACTACAACCGCACTAGCCGTTCGCCCTACCTGAAGTGGCATGACGGATCGCCGGTGGGCTTCAGAGCAGTGCCCAGGTTGGCCGCCTCCCACTGTCAGAATAAAAGGCAGTGCAAACAAAACTGCTTCTACATCGACCGCCAAGGCCAATGGCATCGTGTTCAGTGTAGTGGCAGAACACGGATGTTAACCGTTTGTAGTATCAATACGCGCTGAAACCACTATTCTGTATACTGCAGCTTAGGCTTATTTTATGTGATGTCTACACTTTTTTTTCAGAAAGTACACGTATAAGCCTACGGTCAACTGGGGTTATACATACTTTTGACACTGGTTATTTTGCGGCTGATCAGACAATATGTAAATTAGACAGCTTCAAAATTATTGTTAGGGCAGTCTTTGCGTTCTCTTTCAGTTGAAGTTTCGTTCGCAACTTATTGGCTGGCCTGTTGTTACAACTGAAACCAGTATAAAAAGTAGCCCCAGATAAAGGAAATGTGAGTCAAAATCTGATGCCTGCTGCAGATTCGGTTTTCTCTGCCCGGTTGGGGGTTGGGCGCATGGTCTAGTGAGTGACAACATTATGTACAGTATAAACTTCTGCTGCTTTTAACGCTGCTCTTTGTCAATCGTACCGTACTCGCTAGACACTTGGAAACTGTCCAGTTATTTTTATACACAGGATTTGCCTTGCCACCACAATGTGAACGGAATACAACCAAATTTCCCACAAAAATAGTATCATCAAGAGTATAAGTTGATCCACCGAAGGGGGACGAGGATTGGGGTTGGGCCAGACTGGGGGAATTGGGCCCCTATTCGGTGGTGGAGTATAAAAACCCTAGCGCAAGGTTACTGGTTATTTCTTGGCAACTTTCATCTTTGAAATTGTAAAGAATTGGTTAAAAAATTGTGTCCTAGAAGCATCACTGAGCCGGAATCGAAGACACCAAAGCGATGCATTGTGATCCAGATTCCATTCATGCTTGAACTGAAGCAATGGCTGGTCGTGAAAGAAAGGCGATACGTACGTACGAAACGCTATAAGTTGCGAAGTACGTTCTGCTCTCATCGAACAATTTCATGGCTCGTACATACTGTATATACTATTTTGCGTTGAATAGCCATTGGATTAGGTCAACCAGAGTCAGGTCCCAAAATTTCTTACTATGCTAATGCGGCCAGGCGTGCTATTTATGGCAGTCTATAGAATAAGTAAGTGCTTGTAATAAATTCATGAAGCGTTTAGAAGTCGGCTACTTTGATCCACAAATTGTTGCTGTTATGCCAGCTACACTTTTCAACCTGATCTGCCTATTTCTACAGACCTGTAAGCTGTATACACATTTATGTAAGTTAGTTAGTCAACCGTGAAGAAAAGTTCATTGTCCATTTAGACAAAAGCACTGGAACAGTTACTGGTGGTAATTACTCACTGACAATTGCAGTTGACATTGAGCCCAATCGTGTAAGCAATAGCGATCTTCAAAGTTAGCATAATACAGGGGCAGTGTGGTGCATTTTGAAAATTTGAAACTAGGTAAAGTAATACTAGGTAAAGTTGTCACCTAAAAAACTAGGTAAAGTAATACTAGGTAAAGTTGTCACCTAAAAAACTAGGTAAAGTAATACTACCGTATAGTGCTGTTTATAGTACCCCCCTATTTATAGTACCCCGGGTACTATAAATGGCACTAAGTGCCGCTTATAGTACCCCGGGTACTATAAATGGAGACAGATTTTTATTCTGAAATGAGCTGGTATAAATACAAAATGTGCGAAAAACACAGTATTTTTGGTGGTAAACCTTGTTTGTATGAAGAAAAACAGTAGATAATGCAATCATACGAGGTTCTGATGCATGCACATAACCTATTTTTTACATCAAATCGGTAATTTGAGCAAAGAACTTCACATACTATTGTTAGTTTCTTATAGAGCAGATTTCATAGGTGCCATATATAGTACCCGGGTACTATAAATGGATTCAATTTTATTTTCACAAAACCCTAAGTGCCATATATAGTACCCTGGTACTATAAACAGCACTATACGGTAGGTAAAGTTCTCAGCCAAGAAACTAGGTAAAGTAATACTAGGTAAAGCCCAGAAAAACTAGGTAATACTAGGTAAACCTAATACGCTCGAAATCAAGTCAAAATATTATTTTTGGTTCAATACACGTAGAACAGTGATGAAGTTAGTGGAGTTAAAATTTGACGAAATTTCAAGTAAATATTTGTATTTTATTGATCAAATAAGTCAGAAATTCATTCTCTGGGCCACTGTTATTGTGCAAAAGCCGTAAATTTGATAGTTTTCTGACAGAAAATGCCATGTAAAACTGAAAATGCCAAACTAGGTAAACTTGTTTTACCTAGAAGTACCTAGTTATGTGGATTTAAAACTAGGTAAAGTAAAACTAGGTAAAATAGAGTCACCAGCAACTAGGTAAAGTAAATCTAGGTACTTTTCCCGAATATTAACTAGGTAATACTAGGTATACCTAGTTACCTAGTTACCTAGATAAAAGTGCACCACACTGTACAGGGGCGGACACATTTAGCTATTGTAGATTTCGTTTTGCTGTAACTTTTGTCTTCTTCAATCAATTAGGATGGAATTTTAACACAACATGCACACAGCCTCAGATTTTTCCCTCAAAAGTTTACCCAAGTCTGCCACTTCAACCACGAGCTCTGCACTTCCACGCAGTGGCGTACCCAGGATTTTGCAAAGGGTGTGTTTAAAATTATAAGTTGCCTGGGTTAGGGCGAAAAAAAATTGAAAAATTAGCCTTCAAAAAGGCATGTAAAAGGCATTCTGAACCTAAAATAGACAGCTTTAGTTCATAATAAATTAGTTTCTCTTATTTTTGCCTAATTTTTATGATATAATATTGAACGGACGACGCATATCTGGCAGAAGATATAACGATTTTTCGGAAAAAAATGAGGCGGTGTTTTTCGGAAATTTTTCAGTTCTTGGAGAATATCTCGCTAACTGGGTACGTTCTGGAAGTCTGGAGTACAGCGCTAGAAAGGCCACCCTTAGAGCTATCGAACCGTGTGCAGACCACTTCTGTATCTAGAGAAATGAGAGAATGGTGATCGTTTGAGTGGAGACTGTCAGGGTCAAAAAAATTGGCCAGAAAGGGGCTGGTGACCCAACTTTGAGGGGGTGTAGCTCAAGTTCTAGGGGGTTTCCGATGTTCGAACATGCACCGTTGGTGTTCGTTTGACATCTACTTTGACATATTTCGACACCAGCCGGATCGGAGAAAAAAGTTGCTTGAACATCCTAAGTTGACTTTCTCGCAAAATGCATGTTAAATTATAGTGGTTGAAGGGCCTGGCCAAAATTTTGAGAGTAAAAATTCTGATGATTTGTGCTGTTGTTAAATGCTGCTGATGTTGTGTTAAATTTCAGCGAAATTGATTGACGAACGTCAAAGTTGCAGCAAGATGACGATAGCCACGACAAATAAGTGACTGACCATGTACTTTTTACTACAGGTGCGATCTTTTGACTTTGGCCTCATATCTGTTCGCATAAGCAGTACGCAAAATGGTTTTGTACCTCATACGTCCGCACCTAAAAATATAGAATGGGTGAAGAAAAATGTTTCCCCTGTCGCTCTCGACAAGAACCCTGATACGATCTTTCACACCTTCGAGAATTTGAAATATCCGTTGGACAACTGGGAATACCAATCATACGTATTCGTTAACTTAATAAGTACAGTTTTTATACGTGTTTTATTTCGTCATTTTCAGTGCGCTATTTGGAAAGGCCAAAAAGTATGAATTTTCAAATTATATTGCAATTATTAATCTAGAATTTCAGAGCCTTGCGTGCCAGAATTCAAAGGCAACCATTTTTGGACAAAAGTCTCCTACAGTACGGATCCTGTAAAGCAGAAATATGCCAGCGGCACCGTAGTTAGTTTCATATGTCGTCGAAAAAATATCGTAACAACACTTACGTGTGAGGATGGCGAATGGAAGAGTTCTTGTCCGGTAGGTAGAATACTGTATTCAGTGGCGACCTAAGAGTTTGCAGAGGGTGTAAAATTTTGAAGTTAGCTGGTTGAGCAAAGGCGCGAATATTAACCTTCAATAACGCATCTTAAGGGTATTTTGAGCCTAAAATTTACAAAAATTGACAGTTTTAATAGTTTGAACAAGCCTGGTTGAGCAACTGTATGTGTTGCTGACGCGCTTACAAAGAATGGCGCATGGGCATGGTCTGAAATAGCCATGGTTGACTATATATAGCAACATTTTACAGGTTCCATAGCCTGTTGGACCTATGTAAACGGCATATTCTACAGACCAAGTCGGAAAATTCACAGCCTCTGGGCGTATTCCCACAGAGAATGTGCAAGAGACTGTGCTCAGCCGGCCACTGTCCTAGACGCAACTCAAAACAAACAGGTGGCCAGTTATTTCGGAGGTCGAAAGGTGTGGATTGGTCTGAGACTCTTCTACAACCGTACCAGCCATTCGCCCTACCTGAAATGGTTTGATGGGGCGCCGGTGGGCTTCGCAGCAGTGCAAAAGTCGGACATTCCCGACTGTCAGAACGAAATGAAGTGCAAACAAAGTTGCTTCTACATCGACCACCACTCCAAATGGCACAGTACTCCGTGTAGGAACAAAAGAAAGATGTACACTGTTTGCAGTATCAATACGCGCTGAGTACTGTTGATTGGGTATACCGAACCCATAGCGAAAAATGGGTATTTTTTGGAATACCTACCCAATAAATACCTACCGATTCCAGGTATTTTAATAAATACCCATACCGGGTATACCGATTATTTTGTGAATACCCAGGTATTTGGGAATGGGTATTTTTTGTTCAGTTTAGTGCAATTTTTATCGAAATTCCCCACGATTACAATGTTTTCATTGTAATTTGTATTTTTGAAGCATGCAGAAACACATTCTTCTATCACGATATCCTTTCAAAATATCGTATTTGAAGGATTTTTAGTTCTTTGACCCTACTCCCTGTCCCAAACTTGTTTTGTCAGTAGAAAGCGTTGGTCTAGTTTTGGTTAACTTCATACTACTCCTTAATAATCAAGTCTCTATGTACTTGATTACTGATTCACAAGCCAACAACAGAATAGCCCGCATTTTGTCACTGCTCGTTAGATCTCCATACTGTACACTAGCAGGCCTTAAAACTGCAGTACAATGGAAGCATTTCTCTTAGCCAAAATTATACAACTGTAGAAACGAGTTTCATCACTCCAGTAAAACTAAAAAATAATTTCAAAAAATTCCTAAAAACTGTAAATCCAATTGCTTTTGATGAATTTTCTAGCCTCTGACCTTGGAAATGACTAAATCCAAGGCCTTATAAATGGCAAATTCAGTGTTTTGACTTCGTAAAACATTTTCAGAAAATACCGAATAAATACCGGTATACCGGTATTTTTGCAAATACCTACCCATACCGAACCGATTGCTGAAAATCCCATACCCAAACAACAGTAGCGCTGAGACTACCGATTCTGCAGATTGCAGTTTAAGGCTTATTTTATGTGTGTTTGCGTGATCTGTCTTGTCTGTAGTTGGTATGTACCTGAACCCGACCGAAACCTGAGTTTTTGTTGTGCACTTCTGTGCTGAAAAAGCAAGGGGAGAGAGGGAAAACTGAAACGTATCGTGCGTAGTTGTATCACTGATATTCATTAAAATGATGAAAATTTGAGTCAAACTAATGATGGCAGTATGTTTATCCGAAGCCCAATATATTTAAGAGTCGTTCTCTGGACTACGGTTGGACGCATATATGCAATATCAAACAATGCATACAGTATATGCATGGTTCTTGGCATGCATATATGCATATGCAATATCATATGCATGCAAGATTCCAATATGCAATAGTCATATGCAAATTGACCCTGATATCAAAATTTTGCATATTTTTAGTTTGCATATTTTTTGTCAAAGGTGTCGCTGACTTTTCGTGCTGTATACTAAGTTTCTGAAGAACGTTAAACGATTCAAATAATTGTTTTATCGATTTGGCGCGGAGAAAGTACTCGTGTCCAAAAGTACAAATTTCAAAGAGGGCTAGTTTGGCCGATTTCTGCTTTTGAGCTCAGCAAAAAAGAAAAAGTTTGTTTGGCGAATTTGTGAATTTCTGCAAGCACCTTATTGCTTCACGAATATCTGGAGTTTTTATGTTTTAGCACACTTGTTTAAACTACTAAGCTGGCACAAATAACATTCCAAGACAGCCAAACAGACTTCTGTGTTTACGATGGTTGCCACGTTTTTGCTAATTTTTCATCAAACTAAAAATAAAAAATCCCTTGAGGCAGTTTATGCTGTAAATCTGTACTTTACAGAGATCAAAGCTTCTCTTCACATATAGATACGAGATAAGTGGCTTAAGACTGCAACTCAACTCGCAAAGAAAGGAAATCCCAACTGAGATTTTCCAATTTAAATTTTTTACTTTGTAGAACTACAGAACTACAAACGGCTAGGTATACCACATTAGAAAGAACAAATCTGAAGATGCAAACAGTAATTTAGCCAAAAATCTGCGTAACTTTCGGAGTACTTTTTTCCAATTTTGTTGAAGTCCGAAGGAGTCCAATTTTGTATTAGAAGAAAAAAAATTTTTTGACCTCTTTGGCGGGCCATAACTCGGCTGGAACCCGCACCAGAGGCACCTTTTTATTTCATTACTTTGTAGCGCTTTTTATAAGCTTCATTTTGGTGAATTTGGTACGATTGCTCGTGGCCAATCCAGTGAAAGTTGGCCTCAAATGTCACGAACTCGAAAAATTCGCATGTTTCACTATAGACATAATTTTCCAAATCGAATTTCTGACTTAAGAGCCAGTCTCTGAACCGATCGAGTCTGTGTATTCAGACCTCAAAAATGAAACTTTGGCATGGAGCGCTCAAAGTTCGAGGACTAATACGTCTTGATAGGTTGTGTAACCACCGCAAAGAATTTCCGGATTCGACGCTCCACGCTCGAGATACAGCCTTCTAAAAATCCGCCCGCTTAACTATGGGACCAAAATTTCGAAATCGAATTTCTGACTTGCTGATCGGAATTCAGACCTAACAAACGGGTTTTTTGCGTAACTTTTTTAGTAGTTTAAGAATCTCTTACTAAATTTCATTTTTGGGAAAAAAAATTTTTTTCGTCCCCCTATCGGGGGGCATAACTCGTCTGGAACCCCCCTAGACCGTTCTTTTTATTTCAGATTATTGTAGCGCTATATCTTAGCTACACGCCGGTGTAAAACATTACGGGCTACCGGACGGCAAACACTGCAATATTTGCGTTCAATGATTAAAAATGCCACATTTTGCATGTTTCACTGTGCCCAAAAATTTTCAACTTCATGTTTCAGCTTACTAATTGGAGTTGAATGCTAAAAATTGATGTCTAAGCTGTACTTTTAGAGTAGTTTAAGAAACTTTCATTGAATTTCATTTTTGGAAAAAAAATTTTTTTCGTCACCCTATCGGGGGGCATAATTCGTCTGGAACCCCCCTAGACCGTTCTTTTTATTTCAGATTATTGTAGCGCTATATCTTCGCTACACGCCGGTGTAAAACAATATGGGCTGCCGGACGGCAAACACTGAAATATTTGCGTTCAAAAATTAAAAATGCCACATTTTGCAAAAAATAGAGGCTGCATAGTTTTGCCAATTAACCTTTGAACGCAAATATTTCAGTGTTTGCCGTCCGGCAGCCCATATTGTTTTACACCGGCGTGTAGCGAAGATATAGCGCTACAATAATCTGAAATAAAAAGAACGGTCTAACGGGTTCCAGATGAATTATGCCCCTGATAGGGTGACGAAAAAAATTTTTTTCCAAAAATGAAATTCAATGAAAGTTTCTTAAACTACTCTAAAAGTACAGCTTATACATCAATTTTTAGCATTCAACTCCAATTAGTAAGCTGGAACATGGAGTTGAAAACTTTTGGGCACAGTGAAACATGCAAAATGTGGCATTTTTAATCTTTGAACGCAAATATTTCAGTGTTTGCCGTCCGGTAGCCCGTAATGTTTTACACCGGCGTGTAGCTAAGATATAGCGCTACAATAATCTGAAATAAAAAGAACGGTCTAGGGGGGGTTCCAGACGAGTTATGCCCCCCGATAGGGGGGGCGAAAAAAAATGTTTTTTCCAAAAATGAAATTTATTAAAGGATTCTTAAACTACTCAAAAAGTTACGCAAAAACCCCGTTTGTTAGGTCTGAATTCCGATCAGCAAGTCAGAAATTCGATATCGAAATTTTGGTCCCATAGTTAAGTGGGCCGATTTTTAGAAGGCCATATCTCGAGCGTGGAGCGTCGAATCTGGAAATTCTTTGCAGGTCATTGATAACTTGTCAATATGTTTTAGTGTTGCAACTTTCAGCCCTCTACGCCCAACTTTCAATTTTGGGGTCTGAATAGGGCAAAGGGCAAATACTCGATCGGTTCAGAGACTGACTCTTGATAAACGGAGTTGAGTTTGGAAAATTTATGTTTCCAGAGTACTTTCGGAATATTTAGTAAATTTAGAATTTCGAGGAAAAAATTTTTTTCGACCTATTTGGTGGGCCATAACTCGGCTGGAACCCCCTGGAAGCACTTTTTTATTTCACAAATTTGTAGCGCTTTTTATAAGCTTCATTTTGGTATAGAATATGCTACGATTGCTTGTGGCCATTCCGGTGACAATTGGCCTCAAATGTTGAGAACTTATAATAAAAATTTGGCCTTCCAAACGAGGGAATTTTTCGAGTTTATAACCCATTGAAATGGTTTTCAACATTGTACGTAAGACTGCATCACACAAAGCAGGCTGAAGTAGCCCACAAACAACACTATAACACCATTCAGCAAATACTGGCCTACCTGTAGGTTACACCACACTGAAACTGTCAACATAAAACCACAACAACACTACAATATCACATTACAACTGCAACAACCATACTTCTGATAAAACTGACTTTGTCTCAGAGTGTAGAACAGTTTCAGAGTAGTTAATGTGCTACTTGCAAACCAAGCATATTCTTAACCCCGTTCTTAACCTGGGGGTTCAAGAACAGATAGATGAAGGGGTTAATGCTGCAGTTGAGAATGTACATCATGCTCGAGATGTACAAATGCCAGCGGTACGAAGTGTATTCAGGTAGCAGAGTGAAAACTATGTCAAAAACCACCAGGTAAACCGCCACCCCCAGAAACTGCAATGCCAACCGCATTTCTTGTCTATGCTGACTCTGCACAGTGGCATTTCTGGCTCGTTTCGAGCCAGTCACCTTGCGATTCTGAGCTCTCAGCTTGGCCAGTATAAAAGCGTAAGCTAAAATCAAAGTTGCACAAGTGAGACAGACGTAAAACCGCTCCCACCATACGAACAGCTTCACCCCAACCAAGCTCATGTCATAAGCCCAGCTGTATGAGTGGTAGTAGTAGTGAATGTGACAGCAGGGACTGATTTGGGCTGTGCACACCCCCAAACCTAGTGCCCAAATTATGGCCAGATTAAGCTTCACGCGAGAGAGCTTGAAAACCAGGTGGTAGCTGCCGTACCGACAGACTGCCCAGTAACGGTTGAGTGCTATGCTTATGATGCAGGGCAGAGCAGTGTACCAACTGAAACTGCACACCACCCCCAAGCAACGGTCGAACAGCTCCCCAAGGGGGTACTGCTGCATGACGGTGGCTGGCACAGAGTAGAATAGAAATAAGCACAACATTATACAGTCACTCAAGCCTAGACTAAGCACATACTTAAAGAAACCATTGCTGAATGCGTCTTGGTCTTTGGCAATAACGGTTATCACTAGAACGTAGGCTACCAGTCCAACCGCTGACATGCTGCCGATTCCTGCCGCCGCCACCAAGTTTTCCCAATGGCTCGGTTTGTCGGTCATCGGCTCTCAGCTGCCACTCTCTTCTTAATCTTTTTTTACAGTAAAAGGTCGTTAGGGACTGGGGACTGGACTGGCTACCAAGTGGTTGCCTGATCACGTAGTGTCTGGACTAGACCTAATTAGTTCGTAGTGACTACTAACTACAAACTAAAAGACTACTAACTACCTGACTTTTGGGGAAATGAGACTACAAATTACTCTAACTCAGGGGGGACCCAACCACGACAAATCTCGAAATACAGTATGTGCCGGGCCACTTCCGGCGACCGACATTCAAACGGTTGCCATTCGCCCAATTCTCAAGCTATCGACAAGCGGTTTGATGCGTTGTGCAGCTGAGATAATGGGCTTTCTAACAGTTTGCCCTGGTTTAGTATATCCCAATTTTTGACGAAAATGTTTAGCGTTTTTCGCGGTTGAAAGTGATTAAAAAAATTGCTCATTATTTAAACGGTCATAACTTTTGACCACAAACAGCTAGCCATATACTGATCACACCAAATGAAAGAGCTCGTCGAGTATAATATTATAGATGCCATCGGAGTCCAGATTAATCGATTCTAGCCTGAGTAGTAGCGTGCCAAACATGATCATAATTTTTGGGCTCAATTTTCGCATTTGTCGTCCTTTCCAAGACCACTGGCAGCGAAGCAGTGTTCTAATTGAGTCGTAAGGCCCATCAATCGAAGCGTCTTGGTGCGTTGAGTTCAAAAAGCGTACTCAAAACTAAATTGGAGGCTTCGTATCTATGTTACTGACCGAAGTTATAAACGACTATTTCATACCCTTCCAGAGCCTAATGTTTGCAGCCATTTTTTCACAAACAGAACATCGAAATTCCAAATTCTGAACGAAGATTCTGATGTACATTGTAGAACGGCGAGACGAATCGATTGGTGTGAGAAACGTCTTTCTACGACCACGTTTTCCTGGTGGACAGTAGACATGAATGAATGTCGCTCTGATTTACGCTACAAAAATGGCCTGTTTAGTAGGGAATTCATGGTCTTGCTCATCATCCGGTGATCCCAGATGGATCGCTGAGCTACCAATCGATGCACAACCGTCTGTTGAACTCGAAAATCGCGGCTGCATCGCTCTTTTAACCATTGCCATCACTGTACAAGTGGAAATATAGGAGTGGTCGGATTTTCACCTTTGTCTTCTCACATTCTGAGTTAATTCTGGATGAAATAACGGTCGAGAATTAAAGTTCTCAACGAACATTCTGATGCAGAACGGCGAGACGAATCGATTGGTGTGAGAAACGTCTTTCTACGACCACGTTTTCCCGGTGAACAGTAGACATGAATGAATGTCGCTCTGATTTACGCTACAAAAATGTTCTGTTTAGTAGCGAATTCATGGTCTTACTCATCATCCGGTGATCCCAGATGGATCGCTGAGCTACCAATCGATGCACAACGGTCTGTTGAACTCGAAAATCGCGGCTGCATCGCTCTTTTAACCATTGCCATCACTGTACAAGTGGAAATATAGGAGTGGTCAGATTTTCACCTTTGTCTTCTGACATTCTGAGTCAATTCTGGACGAAATAACGGTCGAAAATTTAAATTCTGAACCAACATTCTGATGCAGAACGGCTAGATGAATCGATTGCTGTGCAAAACATTCTTTCACAACTTGTTAGATTCCACTGGGGGAAAACACACTGCTGGAAATGCACAAACGTGAGTTCCCACAACGCCGTTCTGACATAAATGCAGAATTAGCAGAGAATTGGAGCAGAGCTAATGAGCACAGTGCTGTTCTTACTTTACTGCAGCACTGCAGTACTGTTCTCAATGCAATTGGATTGCCAACCGAAAACGTGCTATTCAGAGAAGTTGGTGCATTACCAGCATCACCTGATCTGATTGCATCACCGAATGGGTTCCTTTCAAGTCACGATAAATCGAAGAAGGAAAGCATTCCAGTAAGCCAAGTGCCCATTCCTAGCAGGTAATGGAAAAGCAAAACCAGCACAGAGACTGCCATGGCAGCACTATGTGCAGCTCACAGCTGAAATGGAGGCATTCGATTCTTCCTCCTGCTTGTATATCAGCTGGACACTAGTTGGCACAACTGTATTTGCTGTGCATCTGGATCCATCTTTTGCTCAAAATCTCTCAACATACCTTACCAACTTTGTGCAGTGTGCAAAGGAAAAGCGTTCCTATGACACGTTTATGGACAAAATCCAGGAAGGAAACGCCACATCTTTATGCAAGGTTGCAAGTCAGCTAGCGGAGCAGTTCAAACCAATCGTGGAGCTGGAATTGTGTCTTGACTATGCTGCAAAGAAAAGCGCTAGACAAGTTACAGAGCAAGTTGACAAGTTTCACCAATAACTTCAAGGTTTATAAGCTATCTCGATGCCAAATATAACCTGTTACTTTTGTAGTCCCTGTCTGTACAGCTATGAAAGCAAATATAAAATAATAAAATTTTGAATGGATGCATGACATAGACCGAAGAGCAATGCACTGAAATTTTCGAACTCAGTTGACCATTGCATATCGATTGGTTTCCTTTCCACTAAGCTAATAGTTTGCATCTCGTGTCTCGAGTGGCAGTGCTATAGCTGAAATTCCATAAAGAACAGGAGTTTCCAAGTTAAAATCGGGATCTCGCGCAAAAATCTCCACTGTTCACCGGGAAAACGTGGTCGTGGAGGATGTTTTGCATAGCAATCGATTCGTCTAGCCGTTCTGCATTAGAATCTTGGTTCAGAATTTTAATTTTCGACCGTTATTTCGTCCAGAATTAACTCAGAATGTGAGAAGACAAAGGTGAAAATCTGACCACTCCTATATTTCCACTTGTACAGTGACGGCAATGGTTAAAAAAGCGATGCAGCCGCGATTTTCGAGTTCAACAGACCGTTGTGCATCGATTGAAAGCTCAGCGATCCATCTGGGATCACCGGATGATGAGCAAGACCATGAATTCAAAACTAAACAGGCCATTTTTGTAGCGTAAATCAGAGCGACATTCATTCATGTCTACTGTCCACCAGGAAAACGTGGTCGTAGAAAGATGTTTCTCACACCAATCGATTCGTCTCGCAGTTCTACATCGGAATCTTCGTTCAGAATTTGGAATTTCGATGATCTGTTTGTGAAAAAATGGCTGCAAACATTAGGCTCTGGAAGGGTATGAAATAGTCGTTTATAACTTCGGTCAGTAACATAGATACGAAGCCTCCAATTTAGTTTTGAGTACGCTTTTTGAACTCAACGCACCAAGACGCTTCGATTGATGGGCCTCACGACTCAATTAGAACACTGCTTCGCTGCCAGTGGTCTTGGAAAGGACGACAAATGCGAAAATTGAGCCCAAAAATTATTATCATGTTTGGCACGCTACTACTCAGGCCAGAATCGATTAATCTGGACTCCGATGGCATCTATAATATTATATTCGACGAGCTCTTTCATTTGGTGTGATCAGTATATGGCTAGCTGTTTGTGGTCAAAAGTTATGACCGTTTAAATAATGAGCAATTTTTTTAATCACTTTCAACCGCGAAAAACGCTTAACATTTTCGTCAAAAATTGGGATATACTAAACCAGGGCACACTGTTAGAAAGCCCATTATCTCAGCTACACAACGCATCAAACCGCTTGTCGATAGCTTGTGAATTGGGCGAATGGCAACCGTTTGAATGTCGGTCACCGGAAGTGGCCCGGCACATATTTCGAGATTTGTCGTGGTTGGGTCCCCCCCTGCTCTAACTACAGACAAAATCCGCTGACTACAAATCGACCACTAACTACATATTTTTTCGTTCCGAGTTTGTAGTCTCAAAACTTAAAATCTGCACGGTTGTTTACAGTTATTTTATAACAGTTTAAGTGAAAATTTTTACAATAATGGCGAAAATTTTCCATTAATCACAGAAATTACAAACATTGCTTGGCGTTGATCATCAATTTAGCTTAGTAGTTGTACTGTAATTACATATAAGATCCGACATAAATGACAACTATTAGATCATCCAATGATTATAAGCCTCGATTGTCCACCACCATACATGTAACACAGGACGGTCTGGCCCACACGAAAGAGCCAGGCCCTTCAATCGAGGAGGGGACCCCCCCCAAGATGATTTTTTCGACGCCCCCCTCTGATCTTTCTGGCAAGTAACTTTTTGAGCAAATTTTTTCGATTTTTTAGAATTCCAAACACGAAAATTTCTAAAATCGCATATAATAATAAATGCATTTTTAGCTGTATTTGAGCCCAAATTTGCGATGTTTTGCGATTTTACAATGTTTTAGTATTTTTTAGTACACAAAACCCATTCCCATAAACCGAAGTCGTCATTTTTGCACAGCCCAGGAACTACAAATTGACTACTAACCACTAACTACAAACTCGGATCGCTGGCTGAATTGACTACTAGCCACTAACTACAAACTGAAAAGCCTGAAAGCTTGGACTACTAACCACTAACTACAAACTAAAATTTGAACGGGAACTAGGTCTAGTCTGGACAAACAGAGCTCGCTAATTAGACGCAGCGAGAATTGAAGGGCAAGTAAGTGTAATGAACATGTGTGTCAGGGGCTCCTCTGTCAGAAGAGCTCATAGATTACTCTTGAGTACTTTTTACGGGTCACAGTCAGTGTTGTTCCCAGTAAATTTATTGAGTAAAACTTACTCGGTACCCATCCTGTAAAGCAGAAATATGCCAGCGGCACCGTAGTTAGTTTCATCTGTCATCGAAATAATATCATACAACACTCGTACGTGTGAGGATGGCGAATGAAAGAGTTCTTGTCCGGCAGGTAGGATACTGTATTGCTGCCATATCGGCATGGTGTGAAACAGGGATGGATAATTTTCCGAAAAAACCTCGGCCTGTTTTTTTTCCGTTTTTTTTCCTAAATCGCGGAAAAAACTCCTGCTCAAGTTCCGGGTATCCTAGCCTGGTTTTATGATTCCTAGCGCTTCCTAACGTCTTCCTGAGTCTTTTCAGAACAGAAATACTCGTCTTACATGGATATAAATCACGAAACAGACATGAAACAGTCCCTGACAGGCTCCATCAATAAACACTATATGCAAATTTTTTACCGCAGTTTATCCTTTTGGTTTAGATTGCTAAATTTGGTGTTTTCTGTTGTTTTTCTAACAGCTTTGAGTCAGTCTAGCTTATTATACATTTCAAAAGTCCATTTTTTAACTGAAAAATGACTTAAATTAGATATTTTTAGCTTGAGTTTTTTTCCGCGATTTATGTTTTTTTCCGACCCTTAGGAAAAAACCGGTTTTTTTTTCAGGTAAAAAAACACCGGAAAACATCGAAAAAAATCGGGAAAAACACCGAAAAAAAAGCACACCTCACATCCCTTGTGAAATAGCGATCAAGGGGTGACTATGTATGTAGCAACATTTTACAGGTTCCACAACCTGTTGGACCTATATGTAAAGGGCGACCAAGTCGGAAAATGGACAGCCTCTGGGCGCATTCCCACATTCTTCTCCGCCTCTGTCCTCTTCTTCTCACTCTCTTTCTTCTTTCTCTCCTCTCTCTCCTTCTTCTCTTAACCCTCTTCATCCTCTTTCTCCTCTTCATCTTTCACCTTCTTCTCATCACCTTACTCCTCATCATCCTCTTCTTCCTTCTTCCTCTAAACATCCTTTGCCTTTCCTCTTCGACCTTCTCTTCTGACTTTCTGAAAACAACTACACTTTGAAAATTTAGCCTCAGAATAATGTTTAATGCGTTTTTCAGAGCACTTTTTTAAATTTTCTCATCCTTGTTAGAATCTCCTCACTCTTGTTGGTCAGGCAATTTTTACTTTGGTCAGGGAAAAGTCAGGGAATTTTGCTCTGAATGAATCATGTTTTACTAGTTAAGCGCCTACTCTACTGCTGGCTTTCTCTGCAGTCGTTTCTGTTGTTGTGTGTTTGTTCTTATTAAATAATCGTACCTACGTATACTGCGTTTGCAGACAGATTTGTAGTTAGCGTGCCATTTGGCTCCTCCAGCGCCAGCTTGCTTATCCAGACAGACTACATTAGTTCTATATTTTGGCATTATGCAAACTTCCCACATCGATTGAAAACAGACGTAATTTGTCTACAGCCAAACGAACTGCCGATTTCAATCTCCTAGAGAGGCGTTGACCGACAACCTTAATAGTCATTAATCATGATTTTCTTTTCCAGCGCGCTATTTCTGTGTGAGCAGTCTTAGATTTGTTATTAGTGCAATTAATAAGTCTTTCATAATGGTTTTAGCATTTCTCGGAGTCGGCCATTCAGCAGAGAAAACACTTACGCTACTAATGAAAGATGAAAATGTTTGTACCTAGTTTGTCACCAGTGTCAAAGGCCACATAAATCTTTGCAGGTGTTGTATTACATGTTCGGCTATACGATTATGAAGAACGATAATAACTACGATAACTTGTGCAACCATGAAATGACTTGGCAACGAGTAGCCACCAAACTACCGGATCACGTCACAAAAGACGATATGGATTGTTATGATGATGATGAGTGCGAATACACACTGGAAGATCTCCCTGATCTGCCGGAAGACAAAATCTTCTGCTTCGTCATCGAACCTGGTTAGAGACAGGCTGTCTGACAAAATGAAAACATTTCTTTTACCTGTCATTTTTACAAACATTCACCAACTAAACGTGAAATTTGGAAACAAATGTGCCAAAATACTGGAAATTTTCTGTATTGAAGTTTAATGCGCCATGCCTGAGAAATTCAACAATATGTGAAGAGTTGCTCAAGATCTGTTTTTTTGAATAAGCAGATCCGAAAAACAGAACTTCAGGATAATTTGCATTTCCTCTTTTTCTCAATCTCAATCTCTGAAATTTTAACACAGAAAGTATTCCACAATTTAGCAAACATTCTCCAAATGTCAGGTCTTTTGGCAATATTTGCTAAAATGACAGCAAAGCGAATTGTGTTTATTTTACCCTATTTCTATTAGTATTGAAATTATCTCATTTAACATACGTTGTTGAATTTCGCAAGATTAAGTCCAACCCGATGCACCAAACTTCCAGTACGTTGGCACTTGTAATATGTAGAAATATCAGCCCATTTGGCCACGGTTAGCGGATATGACCGCACAAAGAAATGTTTCCATTTTTTTAGACTGTCTGTATTTTGTTGGTGTGCTAGCCATTCACTTGTTTTATTTAGTATTCAAATCATCCACCGCCAGAACTGAAACCGCCACTACGACACCTAGAGCAACCCGAAAACAACGTACGGTATGCAAAGAACACCCTAATAACCGAAAACAATCGCATGCTAAGAAACGCCAAATTTGATTGCTAAAAGGCATTAAAGCTAAAAATTATTGATTTATGAGCCAGTTTGCAACTATTTGAGTGAGCTGCAACACTTGTATTTTCGGGTCGAGAGAGTAGGGTGAGGGGGGTGTGGATCTCTAGGGTAACCTTCAAACCTTCCTAGTAAGTACGTACATCATACATGTAACAGGGGGGTCTGCCCCCCACCCGACTTAGGCCAGACCCCCCCCAGATGCCCCCCCCCCCGAGACGATTTCACCGACCCCCCCTCCGATTTTTCTGGCAAGTAAATTTTCGAGCAAATTTTTGCAATTTTTTACAATTTCACACACAAAAATTGCCAAAATCGCCTGCAAAACAGCAATTTTAAGCTGTATTTCAGCCCAAATTAGCGATTTTTGGCAATTTTTAGCCAAAAAATTGCGATTTTTTCGATTTTTGAGCGTTTTTTAGGGCCCACCCCCCTCCCCCAAAATTTTGGCTCAGACCCCCCCGGCCGGCGCCAGACCCCCCCAACCCCCCCCCCCTCCCCCCATCGGCGGATGACCTGTTACATGTATGACGTACATGTATGGCGATTGCGGCCTCTTCAAGCATAGCAGTGGGTGTTAGCAGGAAATTACTTGCTGAAACAGAATCAGAATCAGAATCATTTTTATTGTGAACGATATGGCAGTAAAAATGATTCTGATTCTGATTCTGTTTCAGCAAGTAATTTCCTATTACACAAACGGCTGAAACCGGTCCAAACGTTCAGAAATTCTGAATCAGAATCAATATGTTATCCTCGTTCCTCTCTGACTGAATGTTGAACTTTAACTTAAGGTCTCAATCAACTCTATTTCAGAGCCTTGCGTGCCAGAATTCAAAGGCAAACAGTTACACACAAAAGTCTCCTACAGTACGCATCCTGTAAAGCAGAAATATGCCAGCGGCACTGTAGTTAGTTTCATCTGTCGTCGAAATAATATCGAAACAACACTTACGTGTGAGGATGGTGAATGGAAGAGTTCTTGTCCAGCAGGTAGGAAACTGTATTGCTCTCACACACAAACAAAGGTGCATGGTGTGAAATAGAACTTTACCCCCGTCATGAAGGATTAACTATCAACCCTTTACAGGTTCCACTGGCTGTTGGACCTATCTAAAAGGCATATTCTACAAACCAAGTCAGAAAAATTACACTTTATTTGCACGTTCCCACAGAGAATGTGCAAGAGACTGTGCTCAGCCGGCCACTGTCCTAGACGCAACTCAAAACAAACTGGTATCCAGTTATTTCGAAGGTCGGAAGGTGTGGATTGGTCTGAGACTCTTCTACAACAACACCAGCCATTCGCCCTACCTGAAATGGTTTGACGGGGCGCCGGTGGGCTTCGCAGCAGTGCAAAAGTCGGACATTCCCGACTGTCAGAACGAAATGAAGTGCAAACAAAGTTGCTTCTACATCGACCACCACTCCAAATGGCACAGTACTCCGTGTAGGAACAAACGAAAGATGTACACTGTTTGTAGTATCAATACGCGCTGAAACCACTGATTCTGCAGACTGCAGCTTAGGCTTGTTTTGTTTTAGGTGTTTACAAGATAATATCTTACCCAAACCCCTGTTAAGAGTGTATTCTTGATTTAAGCATTCGCTATGGTCTGCGTACGTTTGTTTCAGTACCTACGCTATTTGTCGCTGATCAAACTTTTAACAAAATTGTGTCTCAAAAGAGGACACATTTCTGTTTGCTGTAATTTCCGTAAACCTTGTTCAAATAAGCTCAAATTTGAAGCAGAGATGCCCAAATCTGGGGTATTTTTTGTGTTAAAGTTTGGCGCTTAAGGCTTGACCCAATCCTGAGAAGTTCCCAAAAAACTGAAATTTGGTAATTTCAATACCAATAGAAATAATGTGAAAATGGACACATTTCTTCTTGTCGTCATTTGTGAAAATTTTGAGATGGCCTGGAATTGGGATAATGTGTTCAATCAAAAAACGGATTGTCTTCATTTTCTCAAACTGTGTCAGTCTAAATGCATGAAATTTAAACACATAAAATATTCCGAATTTTGGCACCCATGCTTCAAGTTTCAGCCTAGTATTTGACCAAGGTTAACGGAAATTACAGCGAAATGAAATGTGTCCATTTTTACATTATTTCTATTGGTATTACGATTACCAAATTTCACTTTTTTGCGAATTTCTCAGGATTAGATCGAGCCTTATGCGCCAAACTTTAACACATAAAACAGCCCGAATTTTGGCACCTATACTCAAAATTTCAACATATTTGACCAATGTTTACGGAAATTACAGCAAAAAGAAATGTGTCCATTCTTGAGACATCCTGTAGTGTTTTGTAAAAAAATTCTTAGTTGCTGGACTAGTGCTAATTAAAGCAGAAAACGCAAAACGATTTTTCAGCTATGGTTTGTAATCTCAAACGCATTCTGACAGGCATACAGTATTAGTGTGGCTGTAACTGGATGTTTACAAGCCTCGGAGCGGTCCGCCGGCGCCGTCTGTTCGTACTTTTTGTTTGGCCCGATAGCGGCCGCGGAATAAATATGTACCTATCAAACAATTTTTTGCAATCCCGCCCGCCCGCTTACACACCAAAATTCGCACTTCTCTCACCAGTCATAAGACAGCTCAAAGAAAGAACTCGTAAGGTTGTGCAGTGAAGAAGCCATGGCTCTTAGACTGTTTCTGGTGCTATTTTCTGCTATCGGCGTGCTTTGCGTGCCCAACTACGACAATGAAATAGAGGAGGTACGTATGTATAGTTTAGTACTTTCGTTTTGGAAAT
Organism: Sabatieria punctata; assembly: GCA_030248155.1. NCBI lineage: Eukaryota > Metazoa > Nematoda > Chromadorea > Araeolaimida > Comesomatidae > Sabatieria > Sabatieria punctata. The sequence continues at coordinate 149,328 of JASANB010006073.1, read as the reverse complement.
CTTTTTTGTAAACATATCTGAATTAGTAGGATTTTGGACCAAAAACATAAGATTTGGGTCACTAACAGTGTCCCGACGATATCAAAATTCGACGATATTCGATATCGATATCGATATTTATAGTTATGCAAGAAAATCAGAAATTTTGAAAGAGCAAACTGCTCTCGCTGCTTATCAGTCAAGCACTGATGCAATCAGCGATTTGATATCAATTAAGTAGAGAATCGCAGAAAAGGTAGTGGCCCTTCTGAAGCCCTTCAATGAAAAGGTTGACCCTCAGGCTGATGCCCAACCCTCATTAGGCATTAATGAGTTTAGACAGAATAGCGTATTTTTACTTATTTTGATGACAAATAAGCCAAAAAAACCTTGACTTCAGTAAAAAATCGGACTTTTTTGCTTACCTGCCTTTCAACCACCCATCAGCCCCAGCACCGGCTCAGGATTTGAAAATTTACCTCTTCAGTGTTGCTGCAGACATTTAAGAACCTAAGCGTTGCTGTCTGAAAGCTGAGAATGCGGAGAAATTGATGTTTCTGAGAGCTATCATGTGCCACAGTTGGGTTTCGATTCGACTATACCATCGATTTCTGAGTTGTCCAGGAAAAACTGATTTTTTACTGTTCCAGATAAATAAACTTGGCGTCACTTTTGTTTTTTCCTACTTTTCTGCACAAAAAAATATCGAAAATATCGCGATATCGATAAAATTCTAAAAGTAATTCTTGGGGAAATTCTAAAAGGTACTCGATTTTCAGAACTATTGTACACGTACTATACGTGACAAGCAATTTCGACAAAATGTATATTTTTCAGACCATCAACCAAGTGGGCGATGCTGTACAGGACGTTCGCACAGTCTGCGGGAACGTTTTGTAATAACTTTGCATTTTTGCTCCCCAGATTGCGGCTATAAATTTGCATTTTGACAGATGCAAGGACAAAAACATATTCGTCACTCCCAAATGTTGCGGTATCACCAACGTCGATTGCTGTTACGAGGTCAAGAAGCAAGTTTGGTAAGTTTCTGGAAATCGGATGAATGTAACGGCTGTACAGGCTAAGCTACGTAGGTTTCGTTGCCGAATTGCGAGGGAAGCGGCGTGCATTTCACTTATGCATGACGCGCTGATTATCCGATTTCGATACAGTGACACTATCCCTCACTTATTTCGAACGAGGGCTTACATTCAGAACTGTGATCGGTTTTATGCTTCTACATAGGTAGGATGACTGAACCTTAGGATTAAGTTAGACTTACTTTTAGATTTAATCGTAGTCTTAAAGTTAATATGGTAGGTTTCCGCTAATGGGGGTAGTGTCTCCCAATTGCCCAATGTTTTGTTTTCTCAGCAAATCTGCAAATTGCTACCGTAGTATCTCATGTCTTCGGGTTGAAAAACCCAAGACTATGTCAGGTACGGTAGCTAGAAACAAACGGATATAAGAAACTCGAAATTTTTTTCACAAAACAGAACCCGAGTGGATTCAGAATGGCCTATACAAGCAAACCGAAATCTTGAGCTTGAGAAATCAATACAGTTTAATGTAAGAGATGAGTTTCAGGATGATCGGCATTCCAGTGGTGATAGTTTTACTTCTGATCTGCATCTGCTGTGTGTGTTGCTGCGTCTGCTGCTGCTGTCGATCAAATCGTTCGACTCCGCCCACTGCCCCTGTAGTGGTCATCAACTCCCCAGAGAGCCATAACCCTGCCTACGAAAGACTGCATTCTTAGCTCTTTTCACTTACCTACCTAAAAGCACAATTCAACAGATAATATGATTCGTATTCAGTATAAATTTGCATAACACGCAGTACTATGGCAGTCTGAGTGCGTATCGGCACCCTCCCTCCGACCATTTTAGTAATTCTTCGTGCTTATCTGTGAGATAAACTTGCAAAACAGCCATGTCAATTGGTCTAATTGTGTGTTTGGTATTAGCGATCTTCTTCCTGACCAATTCCGACGCTGTTCCAAAGCCCGGCCCGGTGTGGACTTAATCATTTACGTCTACGACATCCAGCTGATTTTTAGCTCAGCGATTATGCAGAGCAACTTGCAAGAACTGGCATTGATACGGTACTGGACGTAGTACTAAAGCCGGCCAAATGCGAGTATGCCTATTTTAATTTATAAACCACACTCTATAATCCCTTCCCCTTATCAGTCGTTGATGATCTGTATGTACTGCGCACAGTACCGAAGAGTACTGAATGGTACCGGGTGCACTAATTGGCATTAGGATTTTGGCCGAGAAAAACGAATACCCGGGTACACTAATTGGAATTTTGCAAAATTAGGTCAGAAAGAGCTGCATTTCACTTTGGTCCAAAACTAGCTGTTTGGTTCGAAAGACTTGCTCAAATTTAGAAGTATTTCACGCTAACACTTTACTGATTTCAAGAGTTTCTTCGATGGAATAGTTTTCTATTCTATTCAATCATACTAAAAAGCGCATTTAGCATAAGAAACTTGAATAATTACCAGACAATCTGTAATTTAGACTCTATTTGTGTAAAACATCTGGTTTAGATTCAAGAAAACGGCATTGCAGACTTTTCTTTTGCTACAAACTGTTGGCTACCACGAAATTCAGGGGGTCATTGCTAGTATAAAACCTGTCTCCAAATAGAACCCCTGGTACACTATTCGGGGGGTACTCTATTCAACACTCTCCGGTACTTGTTTGACTACACTTTGAAGGTAAGCCTAATCCAGAAGACCTAAGACTTAGCCAAAGCCAAAACCTGATGATAAGCCCAGCCTGCATGCCGAAGCTACCGAACTAAATTTAAAATTACTTCAGATGCGAAGGCATGATTTTTATTTTTGAAACGTATTGTTGCGAGGAAAAGGCAAAGGAAGGAAGGTGTTGTATGAAGATTCACATCTGGGTCTGGTAAGCTTCCACAAACTCCAATCTATCTAATGGCCGCCAAAACCGCAGTTTGGTGGGTTTTCAATCGGTTTAGAAGTCACTTTTTTCTACTGTATGTACCACAGTCAGGCACTTAACGCCGTTTATGGTGCCGGCACCATATGGTACCCCTACCTTGGCATTGGCTGGCACCCGTACCGGTACCATATGGTATCAATCCGTTCAGGTTCATACAATATGTGGTACCGGCACCCATGGCCATGGGCAGACATGGGCTAGCATTTCGGCTGATGGGGGGATAGAATTTTCAATTTCTGAAGGGGGCTGAGGGGATGTAGGCCAAAAAGTCCGAGTTTGGCTAAATCAAGGTTTTTGGGGTTATTTTTTTGTTAAAATAGATTAAAATAAGTTATTCTGAGCTTATCAACACCTATTCTAGGCGTACTTTTATGATAACGTTCTACTGTATACAAAATTCTTCAAAAAAATGCCTGAGGGGGTAGCGGCTGGCTGACGGGGTAGACTAGAGACTAAGGGAGCTTAACTTCCCCTCAGCCCCCCTTGCCCATGTCTGGCCATTGGTGAGGGTACCATATATATACATGTATGTTGCCACCACAGTCCCCGAACACGTGGTCTGGTCTGGTGTCAGGGGGTCTGGTGGATCTGCCGCACCCGACTTGGGCCAGACCCCCCACGGATGACCCCTCGAAACGATTGTTCCGCCCCCCTCCAATTTTTCTGGCAAGCAATTTTTTGAGCAAATTTTTCCAATTTTTTGCGATTTCAGACACAAAAATTGCCAAAATCGCCTGTAAAACAGCACTTTTTAGCTGTGCGTCAAACCAAATTTTGCAATTTTTGACGAGTTTCAGTGTCAACCACCCTCTCAACAAAATTTGGCCGGATGGCGCAGACCCCCAACCCCCTTCAGCGGATGACCTGTTACATGTATGGGCCGTTTTCCAGGGTAGTAGGCAGCATCATGTTAATCGGTTCTTTGCTGCTCTGTATTGGCTGCATAGTCTGTTGTGTGGTGCTTTGTCGTGGTCCACGAACGAATCCGGCAGCTGATGAGAGTCCGAATACCAGCCTCCAACCGCTGACAGAACTTGGTTACGGTGACACGAAGAATACGTCGGCCTAGATAACATGCTAGTCGGTGATAGTTCGGCTTACTTAGATTGTTTGGTTTTGCTTTGCATGTTTGTTATTCAGTCTGCCTAAATACTATACTGCGTCCGGTTATGCATACATTGTATGTATTTGTTTATCAACTGTAAAAGAATTGACAAACTCATGCAAGACATACTACAGACAGGGTGCCCAACAATTTGAAAACATTTCTTTTTGCGCAAATTTGGACTAATTTGTCTGAAATTTACGTCAAAATAGGGGAGATTTTGTGTAATAAAATTGCTTGGTGGAGCAGGCTTGACTCAATTCTGAGAAATTCACGAAGATGTGGAATTAGTTCATTTCAAAAACGGAAACTTTTTTTGTTTCTGTTTTTCTTATTTCTAAATCGCAAAAATAATTTCTGTCAGTTTATCCACCGGGGTGGGTGTTCCAGATGTCCCGAGGAGGACATGGGTGGGGGGACAAGCCAAAACATTGACAGCGTCATTACATACACATGCACATAATGCTTCGAATTCGACGAAATAGACTTGCGATTCTTGCGCGTCGTCAAAATTACGTCTATCCGGTTTTCCAGCAGCGTCGTTGCATTCACGTGCACATAATGTTTCGAATTCGACGAAATAGACTTGCGATTGTCGAGCGTTTTTAGGTTATCTTTGGTTTTTGCTTGTCTTCAAGTTTTGGCAGCAGCGATAGTACGCACGTTAAACAACCGGTTGCAGCTTTTGATTAATGACTGTCTTTTCATGGTTGGCTGTATATAGCCGCGGCTACCTGCCTCTGTTTCAGTTTCTAGCTTCCTACATTTTGATGGCACACCGTCGCCTCCAGCTGAACCTATTTCCCCTGCTGCTTAGTTATAGACATCTTGTTTTCTTAGTCACTGTTGTTGCAATCAGCAAAGCAGAAGTGCCTGAGGCTCAACGAGTAGACTGTTTCCCAGCTCCAGGGGCCTCCCAATTTGACTGCACCAATAGAACGGGCTGTGTTTGGGACTCAAGAACTCGCCTGAAGATTCGGTCGGCTCCTAGATGTTACTACCCGCCTACAGTTGGCTACTGATCTATCTTGCGTAGTATATGTAGACTCCAAGTAGATTAGACTTTACTTGGGTTAGACAGGTTATAGCAAACGGGCTATCAACACACAACACAACAGCTCTATATATAAACACTACACAAGAAGATCATTACAACAGGATGCATATCATGTATTCACGTACTACAGTAGTGGACACATCAACCACCCTCCTTTCTAAAAATGAAGCTACCATGTGCATCTTCAATATGAGAATCTTGGAGGCGGTTGACCTTTGTTTTTCCGAGGAGAGCATCGCAGCTCGGCTTTCTCCTGTAATCTTGTCCACTGCTGCTTGACATGTGGTTCTCTGCTAACCAGATACTCGACTTCCTGAAGCTGCGATTGATCTTCGTTCTATCGGCGCATGCGTCGCGCATTCCAGGTCTGGCCATCAGACAACCGATATGACCAGTTACCTTTCACTTCAACCACTGTCAACGGTTTTGACCAGAACCAGCTCTGTTTTGGTCCATTTGCGCTCACGATTGAGTTCTTGAATCAGACTGCGTTGCCAGTTGATCTATCTTGCATAGTATATTTAGACTCCAAGTAGATTAGACTTTACTTGGATTAGACAGGTTATAGCAAGCGGGCTATCAACACACAACACAACACAACAGCTCTATGTATAAACACCACAAAAGAAGATCATTACAACAGGATGCATATCATGTATTCACGTACTACAGTAGTGGACACATCAGTAGCCCGTTAGTAACAAATCCTGAAAATCCAAGCCAAATCGATAAAGAACTGACTAAGCATGAATTGAACGTCTTTGAGTGAAGGTAAAAGAGCGATGAGTTCATACATAACAGGGGATCCAGGGGTCTGTCCCCTACCGAACCAAAGCCAAACCCCCCTCGGATGCCTACCTCCGACGCATACATGTAACAAGGGGTCTGGGGTCTGCCCCCCACCCGACTTAGGCCAGACCCCCCGGATGGGAACCCCTCCCCCGAGACGATTTTCCCGACCCCCTCCAATTTTCTGGCAAGTAATTTTTTGAGCAATTTTTTTGCAATTTCAGACACAAAAATTCCAAAATCGCCTGAAAAACAGCACTTTATAGGTGTATTTCAGTCTAAATTAGCGATGTTTGACTATTTTTTGGCCCAAAAATTGCGATTTTTTCGATTTTTGAGCGTTTTTTAGTGCCCAACCCCCTCCCAAAAAATTGGGCTCAGACCCCCCGGCCCAACCCACCTTCCCCCTTCGGCGGATGACCTGTTACATGTATGCTCAGACGATTTTTCGTAACCCCCTTTATACACAAAAATTACCAAAATCGCCTGTAAAACAGCACTTTTTATCTGGATTTGAGCCGAAATTAGCGATTATTGACGATTCTTTGCTGAAAAATTGCGATTTTTGAGCGTTTTTAGTGCCCACCCTATCTAAAATTTGGGCTCAGACCCCTCTGGCCGGCACCAGAACCCCAACCCCCTCCCCTTTGGTGGATGACCTGTCACATGTACGTATGGATGGGTTCCGATCCGATCCGATCTGGCGGGGGGGTCGTACACTGTATGGCCCTACGATCAGACCTGCACGGTCCATTTCGTTACCCCTTATACCGTCATCTCGGACGTTTGCCCTTATTTCACTGCCAAGCCACTCAAGCCATGCTGTTGGGCGCCAGGTACTAAGAGAGCGCCTGGCGTGGTGACGTCACGGTGCTGACAGCTCCCAGCGGCCACACGGCCGAGGAGGAGTAAACCGGTATAGGCCGTAATGCTGGTTTCTCAGACGGCTCCTGACGTCGTTGATCTTCCCTCCAACGCGGCATGCTTTTAGGAGCGGCTTTCGGTGCAACGGCAGATCCAGTTGGTTCCCATTTTACCTACTCACTGTAACCAGTTTTCGGTGGCCTGGGTGGAGCGTTGTGCCGACGACCAACTCTTTGCAGCAAGAAACTGGCCACGCCGAGAGGATGAACTATGAACCACTACAACCACTAGGGATGCAGCGGCCGCCGTCACTCAGAGGCAGCGAGCTACCCACTGAGCCACTGACGCGGCTATGGATGGGTTATCTACAATATACTGTATTTTCAAATTACCCGCCACTTGAATTGGAACAATGTTGCTGTATTTTGGATTGAGCATTGCTTCCAAATCATGTTCCAAATCCTGCCCCAATTTGATTATAACAGGATCCCTCAACAACTGAGAAATGAGGTCAGGCATCTTTATGTAAGTAACCAAAAGTAGTGCCCTGTAGGGATTTGTTCAACGCCCACCTACCTTGCATAGTGTTGGTCTAATCACCAGTGTTGCCCCCACTACGTTGGACAGTTGAATCATGACCAAACCATTTTTTTCTTGTCATTAGGACCTCCTCTTTCAATGTCGAATCCGACCATTCCGCTTTGCCGGACAACCCTCACAAACTGTTCTATGTACTGTTGGTGACACATTGCGTCCTTCCCATCCTCTAATATACACAGTCTGCGCAACTGCCCACTACTCGGCCAAACACAGCCTAAACAATTCAGCCCGGAATTGCGCAAAACACAGACTGACGTTTTACTCCGAATTTTGCGCTAATTTCTGTTTGCTTCCAATCACGCACGTCTCCTCTCCAATGCGATCGTTTCTCAGTGGATGTTGGTTGAGTGGTCGTGAAGGTGTTTTCCAGAAGCCTTTGCTAGTGCTTGGGATATCATCCTCCGACCCACTGTCACCTGTACCAAGCATTCCTACACTTTGATGGAACACCTACGATGTCCACGACCGCTTGGTTGACTGTTAATGAGGCTGCTTACAGCATAAACAATGGAATGAGTAACAAAATGTAAGTATAGCAAAGTTGCTATGCCATCATATAGCAGGAAAGACCAAGCAAGATGTGAGAGTGAAAGTTTTATTTCTTTGCTGCCACAGCCCAGTACAGCAAAGAACAGTGACCCGGTCTGAGACCAAGGCTACTTTTGTCTCTACTGACTCTTAAACAACTGGCAGTTAATGCTAACACAACTTACATTACGAATAATACACAAGTTATTATGATAGCGAGAGCTTTAAAAAGCAGTGAACAACAGATAAATTTGCGTCTTGATGCAACACTTGACTTGTCAGACAAGCAGCCACAGTGGTAAAACAAACAAATGGAAGTTAACAGAAAGGCCTAATTGGCATTGTGTGTACTGCCACATTGTGTGACAAACTCTCAGACCTTTACACTTCGTCTTCTTCTTCGTCCCCAATCACATCGAATTGTACTCTGTTCGGATCATAGGTGGGAGGGTGGCGGCGCAGGTATTGTCGGTGCGCCTTGTCAAGCTGATCGTCCCGCTCCAGCCACGTCTCTCTCCGATCGAATCGCCACGCCCTGGGATCCCGCACAGTGATGATATGCGGCAGTGGCGGGATGTCCACCATCTCTCGCTGGCCCAGCAGAGGCTCCTCCTGCAACAGAATGTTTGAATAAAGAATTATATAAATATAAAGAAAACTAAATGCAGTAGGGGCAAAAATGTCCACCCCTTTTTCGAACTCTAAACAAACGATTCGTTCTCGGTCAATTCTTCATCGATTTGCTTCGAATTCTCAGGATTAATTAACAAGATGGCTGGGCAGATACTGCGCAAGTTTTGTGCCAAAATTATAACCCGTCCTGGTTTTATGACCCAAAACTAAGAATCAGCAGAGTGGACCACTGAAATTCTAATTTTTTCGGCAGTTCAAAGAGTACGGTCTGAAACATGCAGGAACGATTGGTATTGCCATTGGGCATAACATACTGACCGAGTAGCCCTATACTAGCTCAGAGGGCGCTCAAACGGGGGAATTTAAAAAACATGACAATTATGTGACTTTCCTTAAAAAATCGGTTAAATGATGATTCGGAAGGTTTTTGATTTTCCAAAAACACGTTGAGGAAGGTTTCTATTGTATGGAACCGAGTACTAATGTCAGGTTCATTCATTTGTCGAACTTCCTGCTACAATCTGTGTCGACTAACAACAGATTCAGTGCTTTGATTCCAGAAGGTACAGATTTCTTAACTCTGGTATTTTCGATCATGTTTTTGAAATTCCCCAGTTTTAGTGGGGTGGACATTTTTTCACCCCTACCGTCGTTTTTACCCGGATTTCTGTCGGCTCTGGAATCACGGGCAAGCTCCAGGTGTGGTTGACCTCTTGGAGCAGCTCATCCAACTTGAATCTCTCCAGCCTGACCCGTGCCAACATCCTCTGTTCCCGCATCTCCCTCTCCTTCATCTGCTGCCACCTCTCCCAGTCCCTTCTGCTCATGCGCTTGAACTCTTCCAACGGGATCAGTGTGATGGGGTCTTGTTTGGGCACAATTGGACACCAGCTTGGCAGATTCCTCATCAGCAGTCTGGCGAACCAGGCCCACAACTGAAAGTTATCATTCATTCAACCTGCTGTGTCTGGACAAAACTCTGCGCTACTTACTGGACGGCCAATTGTGATCACGTCGATCAGGTTCCAGCTGGCGTGTGCCAAGTACAGCCAGATTGCGTTGCCGTACATGCCAGCGTCTATGTAATAAACGCCGAGTTGGCCGGCGATCATGCCCAGTCCGAACAGTGGTAGTCCAACCAGTACAAAGATGTGGTGGGTGAACATGGCTGGTATTTCCCACCAGTCATCTCTGGTACGATGGCGTCTGAACCAATTACAGTGTAGTGAGAAAGAATGCATAATACAGTAGCTAGACAAATTACCTGTACCAGTACTGGATTCCGAATCGCAGTTTGGTGAACCGTTGGCTCGTTCTGATTATGTCCAATCCTCTTGACCTGTCTCTGGTTCTTGTGCTTCCCCTGCAAAATTAGCAGCTAGCGTTTGATGCAGAGAAGAAGATTGAATTGCTATTCAAGTCCTACCAAGCTAGGGAGCAGTCTGAATAAAAGAACGTCAGTTACCTGCTTGCCGATCCTGCTGATTCAATGCAGACCAGTGCCACCCAGAAGAGGGCCCATTGGAAGATGAAGCTTGAGTTGTAATAGGGCCCGAAGAGCGCCGACCACCACCAGTGCTTGTGGTGTACGTCGGTCCAGCAGCTCCATTCGGTGACAAGTCCTTCATCCCATAGCCACACTGCCCGTGACACCACGAATGCTGAAGCACCGAACATTGGGAGGAAGATATATATCTGAAAGCGTCTGACTTGAAGACTGATTATGTATTGCTCCAGATCTTCAGAACAAACCTCGGGGTGTCGGATAAAGAAATGCCCCCAGGTGTTATTGAAGGCGGCCAAGGTGAAGGTGCACAGGATTATGCCGTCCAGGCACTCAAGCACCATAACGTTAGTAAGCGATGCGTTCATCAGCAGATTGGCCGCCTTGCATTGGGTCCTAGAAAGACCCAAAATTTGGGGGTTCCTGGTGAAGAGAACAGCCAGGTGTCCGACCATCAGAAAGGCGGACTTCACTCCCAGAATGTCGATGGATGGCATCTGAAGTGACACTATTATGTAAAGCTACTCTAAAACAAAGAAGAATAGTACCGAGCAGTCACACCATATCTTTAAGTAGACCACAAGGACGGCTGCGATGGCGTAAAGAGCCACAGTTGTTAAGCAGCCCGTCCAGTGGCTCATCTGCTCTGCGAGGTGGCGGGGTTCGGAGAAATCGATGTGCTTTAGATCGTTTTGGCACCGATCTCCATCGAACCCCAGCGGGCAGTGGCACTGGAAGCCCTTGATCTTGTCCGTGCAGCTTCCTCCATTGAGACAGGGCTCCGTGGCACAATCGTCTGTGTCAAAGTCGCACGTTGGGCCCTGAAAGGTCACTCAATGAGGTTCGGTATTGGTCATCTGGTGGATGTCTTACATAGTAGTTGTGCCAGCAGTGGCACTGTTTGGCCCCTTCGAACGTCTCTGTGCAACTTTCGGTTCCGGGCACCCAACACATCCCACAATCTTTCACGGTGTTCCCTGGCTCACTGATTGGCATGAGAACTGGTTCCTTCCTGGTTGCTTTCAACGACCAGTCTCCTAAAATGCCTGTCATCAACGTTTGAAATTAGTACGGGTAGCCTCAATATGCCAAAGTGGAGAATAGAGGTTGGACCTCAAGTGCGGTAGAGTGCTAAGAGCAGTATTTTGGGCTAAAAATTCCTCAAAAGTGCTACCAAACAATCAAACATGCAGCTAGGTTTTCGGCTGTGAAGAATTTTTCCGATCCTAAGGCCCGCCCTCCGATTTTTCTCACAAGTAACTTCCCCTAGGCAAAAACCCGCCCCTCCCCTAGCCCGGACCTACCGTACGTATATACTTGCATATAGATCAGACCATATGTACTAAGGGTTTGACGGTTACCCCTAGCCATACATGTACTAGGTGGGTTTGGGGGCTACTCCCGCTGGAAAGGCCAAACCCCCTCACACCCCGAGACAGGTGACCCCCGACCAAAAAATGCAACTACTAGTAACGACTGCAGTACTAACAAACTGACTCAGGAATCACTAATTTTTAGCCTAAAATTCGCTTGAAAAGCCTTTGGAAACCGAATTTGGCGTTTCCACTGCTGATATTTAAGAGAAATCGGGGTTTTTGGAAGCCCTTTGTGTCATTTATTGCTTGTTTAGCTCTAAAACGCTATTTGGCAACATAAAATAGAGATTTTTAGCGTTTTTACTGAAAAAAACGTGCTAAACGTGCAACCCTCTTACATCAAGCCCCCTCTGACAAAAAAATTGGGTATCCCCTCCCCCTCCCTCGCCCCAGATACAAAAGTACCGATAGTACTTACAAACTGGCTCAGAAATCACTATTTGTTAGCTAAAATTCGCTTAGAAGGCCATTATAACCGAACTGCGCATTTCCAGTACCGATATTTAAGAGAAACCGGTATTTCTAAGAGGCCTTTCTGTCTTTTTTTGCTTGTTTTAGCTCTCTAAAACACTGTTTGCAGCTTAAAATAGCGATTTTTAGCCTTGTTATTGAATGAATCCTGGCAAAAACGCATTTCCAGACGTTTTCGGATTCCCTCCCTGTACAGAAACGCCCTTGCATCCGGTCACGTGGAAACGCAGCCCCGCCCCACTCCTAGCCCAGCCTGGACCTGTTACATGTATGGATCAGACCACTTCAGTCACCCTTCCCGATTTCTCTGTAAGGCAATTTTTGGACCAATATTTATGCAATCGTTTACAATTTCAGAGATGAAAATTACTAAAATCTATTGAAAAATCGCGATTTTCGCTCTATTTTAACCCTGATATGCCTTTTCCTGAGTTTTAGCCCAAAACTACGATTGTAAGATTTTTACTACTGTATCCCCTCCGGTGTAGCCAGACCTTTTTGGTTAGGGTGGGTTGTAGTGAATCAGCTGATTGCAATAACCAATCTCGTCTAGAACCTACCAAAGCCGATGTGGTAAACGTCCACTTGATCGGCCACTCGTGTGTTGAGCGTTTTGTTCTCTCCCCCGCATGTTGCCGACACATTTCCTGGGCAGACCATTGAGCACAGCTCTTCTGCTATTTTTCCCTCCAGCACCCATTCCTGATGCTGCGTGCATCCGCAGAACTGGCCTGACAACGCTGAAAAAATTAACAGTTTTGTGAAAAAGCCAATGCTTCTTTCCAATAAGACCCTACCGAACGCACTCCAGACCGTTCTTGGGCGCCCGAGATTGTCTTTACTGGCTTTGTGGCAGTGTTTTGCGCACTTTTCTTGGCTGTTGTAATCAATGCGCCGCCAGTTAAAGTTGTCTGGCACAGCTGTCCTCTCTCTACCACGTCTGCCACTGTCCTTCAGTTGGTAGCAGCCCACAGCGCTGTATGGAGGTCCTATGTATGGTGCGGCTGTTGTTGTGGTTGCGATTGTGGTCGTCATTGTAAAGTGGTCTGAAATGAACCAGTAAAACTGAGAATACCAAGTGAAAGCGGTTTTACTCACCGTGGCAAGGATTCAGACTGTCCCACTGGCCATCGTCTTGGCACAGAGCCAGCACAGAGTCGAGCAGCTGTTGCTGCTGGCAGAGGATGTTGATGGTTCGCCCGGCCGGAATCATTGGCAAATGCTGTACTGAACTCTTGACTGCATCCAGCAGATGTGCAGGGTTGCACATCAGTTTTGTGCAACGATCTGAAAGATGCTGTGTGCTTATCTAAGATCGTCAAGCATTCCATGCACTCACCTTTCATGCACACAACTCGGGCCGCTGTGCAGTCTTCAGTCACGATGTGTACGCTCGGTCCATTGGCCTTCAGATAGGTGCAGCTTGTCTTATTGTTCGTGCTGCTGTCTAGCCAGATCAGACCTGTAGCAAGTGGGAAAGCCTTCTGCCTGGAACCGAGATCTCTTTCACCACTCCACACTCACCAAGTAATGCTCAACTTACATAAACGTCTTAGCCATAAAATATCCAGTGGTGTTGACAAAAGTTGCAGGCATAAGCTGGGTGGTGTCGCACAGACTCCTGGCTTTCTCAAGCGACGAGACCATTCGGTAGTGTAGCCGAAAACTGTGCTGCAGGCCAGGGAACCAGCCAACCGATTCAGTGCAGGATTCTGAACAGCTTTGCACTCAAGTAACCAACTGTGCTTGACTGCAAGACACCTTCTCACCTGTTAGCTTCCCAACCGACACTAAGCCAGTTTCATTGCTTTTACCAGTCCTTGTGTCTTTGTACCGACCGCAAGTCTCTCGCATGTTTCCTGAGCAGGGTTGGTCGCAGTACCTTTCATTGGCCATCAAGTTCGTGAGTTTTGGGCCGTAGCAGCAGCAGATTGCTGGACCAACACCTGCAAATGGACGAGTCAATTGTTATAACACTAATCTCTGACTCACCATAGAACATCTGCTTTCCAATTGGAAGCTTGCGGCAGTGAAGCGCACACTGAATGTGGCTTAGATTGGACATGGCTGTACACTGGTTGTTGGCCATTTTTTGCTCATGGAAGTAGCAAGCGACATAATCGTTTGCTAAAATATTCAAAAGTAATCCTGATCAATGCACAACTGTAACACTGTCACCTAGACACTTCGGCATTTCCTGATCCCAGCCTGTTGGCCTGCAGGTGCGGATTGTGGAATTGCTACTGAGGTAGTAGTCTTGGTCACACTGGAACCTGACTTGGTCACCATTCTTGAATTCTCCTTCGGCGGACTGTCTGATGATTGTGAGCTTGCCATGCTCCAGTTGCCCACCTTCACAGGTAGTGACTATGGGAAGTGGCGTTGTTGTGGGGATAGCGGTTGTTGTAGTTTTGAAGTAGTCTGAAATTTTTTGTTCACATAATTTTCAAGGTAACTAAACTTGGTAGTGATTGTTACCTTTACAGGGATTCAAGGTTTCCCACAGGCCATCCTTTCTGCACATTGCATCTACCTTCTCAAACAAGTTGCGATTCTGACATAAAATCTGAGTGACCAGGCCTGCAGGAACCAGTGGCAATGAGATGGAGTCCTTCACTATATCGATCAGGTAGGACGGGTCGCAAGACAACTTATCACACCGCTCTGAAAGGCATAATGCTCAATTAGACCTATTTCCTTAGAGAACTTCAATTTGTAGTCTTAGTTTGTAGTCGAAATTTTCGAGAAAATAATATATATGTAGTCTTAGCTAATTTGTAGTCTTGTTGACGTAATAATCGCCGAAAACATGTGTTTTGTACTTAGTAGTACTACGAATTAGGTCTAGGCTCGACTCTGAGTTTTTTGCACAAAACTTGTACCTTTCATGCAAACGATCCTGGCCGATTTGCATGGTTCTTGAACCTTTTTCAGCTGACCATATTGCAGACGCAGATAGGTGCACTGTTGGCCAATCGGTTCAGCATCCAGCCACACTGATGTCGATAGCAAGATCAGCTTTTTCTTTCTAAAATCAGTTTTCTTCAGGGAGCATGAAGGGAGGCTGTGCTAGTCAGTGCTATAACGTACATGTAAGTTGACATCAGGAAATACTCTGGGCCATCCAAAAACGAAGCTGGCAGAACGGCGGTTGACTGGCACAGTTGTTTGGCCTCCTCCAAAGATGCAGCAGTTGTCTTTAGATGCAGCTTGAAGCTGTGCTGTACCCCTGGGAACCAACCGTTTGCATCCATGCATGAATCTACAACAACAAAGGTAGTCACATGTTGTGAGTGCTGTGTCTAAATTATTCACCAGAGAGCTTTCCAACATTGACAGCCAAGATGGTACCATCGGTCGCTTCTGTACCACACATTTCAGCATGATTTCTTGTGCAGCTATGCTGACATCTGTGCTCAGTTTCAACGCTGGCTGTTCCCTCAAACTGCGATCCATAGCAACAACATGTCTTTGGCGAAATGGCTAAAGATACACTTGTTGGACAATGCCAGATTTTATGAAAATCTTGGCTTACCATAGTACACGGTGCCATTGATATTCGATGCACTATTTCGGCAGTGCATTGCACAAGCCAAGCGATTCATGGGCACGACCGTGTAGCAGTTCTGCTCATTCTGCTTGTTGTAAGCAAAACAGCCGACATAGTCAAGAGCTGAAACGGGGAATGTGTTTCACTTGAATGTGTGCATGTTGTACCAACGTACCTAAGCACTTCGGCACTTCTCTGTCCCAACCAGTTGTCTGACACGTCAGTTTGTTTAGTTTTGAGCTTATGTAGTAGCCCTGCTGACAGCTGACACTGATCTGATCTCCTGGCTGGAATTTGTTTGTTGTTGATTGCCGTATCACTGTCACTCTCCCTTTGGGAACAATTGCATTGTGGCAAGTTCCAGCTGTCAATGTTGCCGTGAGGGAAGTGGTTGTCACAGTCTGGGAGCTCATAGTCTCTGTTGGTATTGTGGGGAGAGTAGCAGAACTGCCGGCCATTGATGTTGCTTTGAGTGTAGATGTGAGGCTTGTCTTCTTGATTGTGGAGGAGGCATGTAGAGCAGTGGTTTTTCTTTTACTGGCTTGGCTCATGCTCGTGGTTGATGAGCTGGAATCAGTTGTACTGATAGAGGAGGCTGAACTGCTTTCTGCACTGGTTGAAGCTGCTGATGTCAATGGGGTTATTGTAGTGCTTGCTATTTCTCTGTCTGTTGAGGTGCTTGTGGAGATTGCCACTTTGGCTTCTGTGGTTGTATGAAGTGTTGGCGTTGCGATAACAGTTGATGGTTCCTCAGTTGCAGCTGCCAAGGTGGGTTCTGAGGTTGATGGCGTCAGAGGTGTGAGTTTGGTGCTACTCACTGAAATTGTCTGTGTCTCAACTTGGGTTGCTGTTCCACTCTTCAGGGTTGTTGCTGTAGGGGTGGTTGATAAACTGCTTGATGACATAGTCTGCACATTAGCTGAAGTGGTCCTGCCTGTTGTGGTTGTTTTGGTTTCAGTAGTGGACGTTACTGCATCAGTTATGGCATCTGGGGTTGTTGCTCTTGGCACAGTTGTGGTTGGAGTGGTTGCAAGAGTACTGGGTAAGGTTTCCGGAGTCATTGTTGTAGTACTGGCGAAGGATGATGTAGTAGTCTTCACGGTATGTGCGGATGAAGTTGGAGCAGTAATGCTGGTAGTGGTTGAGGCGGTTGTTCTAGTTTCTTCTATGTCACTTGCAGTTTCTGGAGTTCTGCTGTCTGTGGTGGCTGTTGGAGTGCTTGCCAGTGTTGTACTAGATGTGGTCACTGGACCTTGCTCTGTGGTACCAGTTGAGGTTTGATGAGTGGTTGTTGTGGAGGTGGTTGAGGTTGATGGTGTGGTAGTTGTTGTTTCACTTGTTGAAGTTTTGGCTGTGGTTGTTGTTGTACTGACCGTGGGTGATGTTTGAGGGGCAGTAGGAGCAGTTGTGGGCATCTGCACTTTGGGTGGCCCAGTTGTCATTGATGTTTCTGATGTTGTTACTTCCTCACTTGTGGTTGTCATCATCTCACCTGTTGTGCCAGTTGTTGCTGATGACTGCATTATAGTGAGTCCTTTACTGATGGTTGTGTGTGCCTCAGCTCTGACTGAAGATTGTGCAGTTGTGAGCTCTTCAGCTGTAGTAGTGGGAGGCTGAGTTGTAGCCTCAGCTTTGGCTGTTGTTGATGGCATCAGAGTTATTGCACCAGTGGACACTTCAAATTCAGATGTGGTTGATCTTGTCAATGCCTCAGTTATACTTCCAGTTGTGGATACTTCAGTTGTGGCTGGAAGCATCTCACTTGATGTTGTAATCACTGGTGCTTCAGTTGTTGCTGCTGATGTTGTGACCTTCTCAGTGGTTTTCATGGTTGCCAGTGATTCAGTTGTAGGTTCAGTTCTGGTAGTGAGAAGTTGACTCATAGCTTCATTTTCAGTTGTTCTTGATGGCATCAGAGTTGTTCCACCTGTGGACACTTCAAAGTCAGATGTGGTTGATCTTGTTAGTGCCTCAGTAACGGTTCCACTTGTGGATGCTTCAAAGTCAGATGTGGTTGATCTTGTCAGTGCCTCAGTAACGGTTCCACTTGTGGATGCTTCAGTTACGTCTGGTGGCATCTCACTTGATGTAGTCATTGCTGGTGCCTCAGTTGTTGTTTCCGATGTTGTGACCTTCTCAGTGGTTTTCATGTTTGGTAGTGATTCAGTTGTAGGTTCAGTTCTGGTAGTGAGAAGTTGACTCATAGCTTCGCCTTCAGTTGTTCTTGAATGCATCAGAGTTGTTCCACCTGTGGACACTTCAAATTCAGATGTGGCTGATCTTGTCAGTGCCTCTGTCATGGTTCCACTTGAGGATGCTTCAGTTGCGTCTGGTGGCATCTCACTTGATGTTGTCATCACTGGTGCTTCAGTTGTTGCTGCCGATGTTGTGATCTTCTCAGTGGTTGTCGTAATTGATGGTGATTCAGTTGTAGGTTCAGTTCTGGTAGTGAGAGGTTGACTTGTAGTTTCACCTTCAGTTGTTCTTGATCGCATCACAGTTGTTCCACCAGTCAACACTTCAAAGTCAGAAGTGGTTGTCAGTGCCTCAGTAACGGTTCCACTTGTGGATGCTTCAGTTGCGTCTGGTGGCATCTTACTAGATGTAGTCATCACTGGTGCCTCAGTTGTTGTTTCCGATGTTGTGACCTTCTCAGTGGTTTTCATGTTTGGTAGTGATTCAGTTGTAGGTTCAGTTCTGGTAGTGAGAAGTTGACTCGTAGCTTCGCCTTCAGTTGTTCTTGATGGCATCAGAGTTGTTCCACCTGTGGACACTTCAAATTCAGATGTGGCTGATCTTGTCAGTGCCTCAGCAACGGTTCCACTTGTGGATGCTTCAGTTGTGGCTTGTGACATCTCACTTGATGTTGTCATCACTGGTGCTTTAGTTGTTGTTGCTGATGTTGTGACCTTCTCAGTGGTTTCTGTGGCTGCTGGTGATTCAGTTGTAGGTTCAGTTATGGGCACCTGTGTGGTTGAAGTTGTGGGTTGCACAGTCTTGGTTTCAGTTACAACCTCAGTAGTTGGCATCATTCCTGAGCTGGAACTAATTAAGGTTGTTGGTTCCATGGTTGTGGTTGGCCCTGTTGTCGAAATTGTTTCTGAGGTTATCATCGTCTCACTTGTGGCTGCAGTAATTGTCTTTGAGATTGTTTGTGCCTCAGCTGTTGCCGTAGACACCTCCTGAGTTATTGCTGATATTTCTGAGGTTATTGCTTCCCCGGTTGTGGCTGTGGACTCCTGAGGTCTGCTTGTCGCTTCTGAGGTCAAATGTTCCTCGGTTGCAGTTGTGTGCTCATCAGTTCTGATTGTCAAAGCCTGAGTTGTGGGTTCTGTTTCTGTTGTGCTTGTGGGTTCCTCCGCTCTGGTTGTAAGGGCCTCAGTTGTGGCCTCAGTAGTGCTTCTGAGCACATCAGTTGTAGCTGTTGTTGGTGCAGTTCTTTGCACCTTAGTTGTGGTTGCACGTGGTTCAGTTGTGAGAGATTCAGTTGCAATTGTGGTCAAAGTTTTTAGTGGTGTTGTTTGCTCGGAAGTTGTGAACTCCTCAGTAGTGGCGGCAGACAATTCAGTTGTGGTTTGCACCTCAGTTGTGGTTGTGGATGGTTCAGTAGTGGAAGGGTCAATGGTTGTTGTTGTAGTGCTTGTGGTAGTTGATGTAGCAGTAGTTTCTGAATTTAGTCATGTTATTCTACTGTATTTGTTCATTGAGCTCATACCAAGACAAGCGAGAATCTTATCCCAGGTTCCACCAGAACTGCAGGTGATCAGTTCAAAGCTATTGGGCGCGTTGAGTGTGTAGCCAGTGGCACAAGACACATTCACTTCAGTGTCAGGGAGGACTCTGCCGATCTGACTGTTGAGGTAATCGACTGGTTGTAGCCTCATGTTAGGGTCAGTCAGGCCTTCACATGTTTCTGAAATGCATAGTACATACATAGAGTCATGGAATAAAAAGGACCGAAGAGTTAGCTCACTGATGCAGACGAGGTTATTTAAAGGTGCTTGGCTTGCTCCACTGTTAACCAACCACAAATTCGGTCCTCCACACAGCAGATTGACTGTTGACCACCAGTCTCCTCCTTGGTTAAGACTTTGGCCATCCTGGCAGCTTGTTGGCCACATGGTCGTGGCGTCCTCGTACACTGAGACATGACTGATGTTCAGGCTTGGCACTGACAATCCAACTATGTCAGTTATGGTTTTCAACTGACAAGAAGCTGAAAAAAAACAGAAAACATAACAACAAGGAAGTTGTTTTGAAGCAACACACCTTCGCAATGGGGCATTGGTTGAGGACTCCAGACACCACTGCCATTCTGTGCACAGTGAACTGTGTCATTGCTGCCTTCAGGCCACAATTGAAATCCAATGTTGCATGCCAGTTGCACAGTTGTGTTTGGAAGTGCCAAAGAAGAGTTCGAGTGCAGATAGGCTGCAGGCACAAGAGATCCATTGGCTACAGCTGCTAACTCTGGACAACCAGCTGTAAATATGAAAGGTTCTAGATAAGTATGGCAAAGACATTTAATCTACCTAGGCAAGTCAGTGAAGCATTCCACGATCCATTTGGCAAGCAAGTCACTGTTTCAGATACAGCGTTTGAGCTGAGGGCAAATCCAGCTGTACAGCTGACCGTGAGTTGTGTACCTTCAGTAGCTTTGGCAATCACTGTATTTAGGTGATAATTTGGAAAAACAACCGCATTGTCCATAGTGTACTCATAAGAGCCAGCTAAAATGTGATTTATAATTGTATGCAAAATGGACAAAGACAGGTGTTTGGCATACAATAATGTTAAACAGGCATGAACTATGAAAGTCACCTTTGCATTTCAAGTTGCCCAGTGGTACTGAGCTGGCAGATGTCATGTGGAGAGACCATTGGCCAGGTCCACTGCACTCTGCTGTTGTTGACGTCCACCAAAGGTCATCCTGTGTGGGATACAGACCACTCTGACAAGAAAACAGGATCTGCGTTGCGTTCCAAACAAAACTTGCAGAAGTGTTCACGTTGGCATTGAGAATGTCAGACAACAATGCAGTCTCACACATTTCTGCAACATGTCCATGTAATTACGCTTAGGTGGAGCATGCATTTCACTAACCGTTGCACTGAATAGTGGAAGGATCTGGTGCCCAGATTCCACCGACATTGCACGCAAAGGTTTCGGGATATCCAAGTGGATTGGCGGCAAAGTTTTGATTGCAGATCAATTCAGCAACTGTTCCTGGTGGTACATAGCTCTCTGTAAAATTGGCCACGCCGTTTGATATGTTGATTGAGGGACATAGCGCTGGAACAATACAGAGTCAGTGTAGCACACTGAGTCAGTTGCATATGTAACTATACCTTCACAGACCAAGTCTTTGTCCCAGCTACCATCAATATTGCAAGTTGTGATTTCAAATGGACTGGTTGTGTTCAGTCTGAACCCAGTCAAGCAGGATGCGTTCACCAGCGCACCAGGGACAGCTCTATTTATGTTTTTGTTCATGTAGTCTGGGTTGTCGATCTCTAGACCAGTAAGCAGTGGGCAAGCAGCTAAATAACAGCCACATATTCAATCGAAATTAATGGACAAGTCACTAAAACAAACAAACCCCTGCAGGTCAAGCTGCTGAGATGAATCTCAGCAGCACCCTCCCTCAATGTCCATTTGTTTGGTCCTGAACAAAACAACTCTACAGAAGTCCACCAGTGTGTCTCTTGGCTTGGGTAGCTGTCATCTCCACAGGTGAAGTTCAGTGTGGTATTCTTGAAGATGAATGGTTCACCACTGATATCTGGCTCAGTATGGAAATTGGAGATGCTGGTTACTGAGTTTACAGGACAGATTGCTGCAAATGTCGCATCTCTGTAGTTGGTCGCACACAGTGAACAGCAATTCTACCTGAGCAAGTGACTGTTTCTGGAGGGATTGACCATGTACCATCGAAATTGCATTTGATAAGCACAGAGGTCCCGTTTGAATTGGCCGCATGGTTTGCTTGGCAAGTCACTTCGACTGCAATTCCTGGAGCAATGTTTGTTGGAACTGGGGCGGCATCTGCATTTTCGATTGTGAACGCTGGGCAGTAAACTGAAATCTTGTTTAATACTACAACAAAATTAGGGAAATTAGGGTTTACCTGTTTCAACACATTTGGGGTTCATGCCCCAACTTCCATTGTTTTGACAGATGAGCAATTCACTTGCGTTGCCAGTGTCGAGTTCATAACCAGCGACTTTACAGGAAACAGTAACCTGACTGTCTGGCGCAGCTCTGCCCAATGCCGTGTTGTAGTAGTCAAAAGGGTTTGTGTCGAACACAGAGGAATCCAAAAGGTCACAAGTTGCTAAACGTTCAACAGTGAAAGGTGTTACTGGTGTACAAGGCACTTCATCCTACCTTTGCAACTGAAACCATTAAAGGCCATGGATGCAGATCCATCTTCCAAAACCCATTCACCTGCTCCTGTGCAGCTGATTTTGAGAGAAGATGGCCACCAGTTGTCAGCCTGGTTCAAATAATGACCGTCAGCACAGCCAAAATCCCACGCGACAGAGGGGTCCGCAAATACATAGGATTCACTTGTGTCCAGATTTGTTTCACTGTTAGTTAATGACGTCACAGCACTGGTGGGACAAGTAGCTGAAATTAGGGTCATTCATAGTATTCAATCGAGCAAGAACCGCTTTAAGAAAAAGTTAAAATTTGCAATTTGTTGACTAAAATTAGCGAAAAAATTCGACCCCCTGGTTCATGTACACTGTATGTTCGTTACAATACAATGGCCTAAACCATTTGACCTCTGCAAATAGTCGAATAGTAAGCTGACAGGCTTTAAAAGCCGTACATACTGAAAGAGTTATACTCTGTTCCGTGTTCTAACTGTCATTGTAGTGTTTGTTTACAAGTAAACATGCTTCTTGCTTGATTGGCTCCATTCATTGTTTTGCTGTGTTGTGTGCGATGCCAAAGCACAAACCGATTTAACTCACTCCTTCCTCTATCCGCTCTACGCATCGCAAGGCCAAGCCCAAGTCTACTACCTCTTCTGCCCTGCCTCTTCTCGTTCGTCTTCCACAACTTCTGCTCATACTCTCAATGACCAACCCGAGCCATGTACCTCTGCTCCTTCCACTCCACTCATTCCTCCAGTCGCTGCCTCAACCCTTCCAATCACTACTGCTTGCTCATCTCTCACAACAGCCAGTCGTCTACAACTTTTCCGCTAACATGATCTGATGAACAACCACGACAGTGTGATGAAGAACAACGATGACGCGATGTACAACTACAGCGTCAGCAAGAACAGCAGCAGCAACGTCAAAATGCCCTTCTTAAACTCCTGCAACAACAACAACAACAACAACAACAACAACAAAATTGTCTAGATATAGTGGACCGTTATGAGCATCTTTTCACCACATTCCAAGACCATCCTCCTGCATCTCAACCTCATCTCGCCATCACTCTCCCACGTCCCACCGTCTACTGTTTCGACCAATCCGCTAATGACATCTCCTATGCTCACTGGTCTGCTGAAGTCACGTCTTTGTGCAACAATCTGATCTCCCTTGGAGTAGAATGCTGGAAGATGCCTTAGATGCCCCTGCTCATCAACAGTTCCGTTTTGTCTCTGATGCTCAGACTACAACTACCACGCTTTCTCATCTCGAGCCCCTCCTACAACCGGCGCAGGCCCCATCCAGATTGCTCTCACCCCACTTCAACAACCACATAAATCCAGACGTGGTCAAGCTCACCAATCACTTCAAGTCTCAATGGGCCCATCTTCCTTCCGAGGAGAGTATCGCCGCAGCCGCGTTTGTCAATCTTCTCCCCTACTGAATCAAGATGCACATGGTCCACCATCTTTCCGATCCTGTTCAGCCTTATGACATCTACTCGGTCACCACAGAAGCTCTCTCCACACTCTTCTCATTAGGCTTCACTGTTACTCCCTGGCAAAGAAGTCCATTTTGATGTCTCTCCTGATCTCTTCAACCGGTCCCACTGCGTAGCAAACGTCTTTTCCTATGGTCTCCATTCCCCTCTTATTTCCTGTGATTTTGGACAGTTGTCAGGCACAAATGTACTGATAGAAACAGTGACAGAAATGAGAGATCTTGGTGTCTTAGTGGGTCGTGACCGTTTTGGCTATCTCAGTTTTTCAAAACACTGTGCTAAAATCGCCAGCGATGCCGCTAGGAAATCTAGACTAATCCTAAGTGCCTTTATAAATAGGAGCACACCATTCCTACTACAGATGTACAAAACTTACGTAAGGTCGCGGCTCGAATATGCCACGCCTGTGTGGAATCCTTATTTACTCAAGGATGTAAATACCGTTGAAAGTGTGCAGAGGGCTTTTACACTGCGATTGCCAGGTATGCTTGGTCTTCAAGGCTGCTACCTAGAAAGGCTAAAACTACTGGACCTTGAAACACTCGAACGTCGCAGGCTCGTCATTGATCTCCAGTATGTATACCAAATCGTACATGGTCTGGTGGATTTAGATTTTGATCACTTTTTCAGTTGGAATCCAGTGTCAAAAACTAGAGGAACTTATAAACTGTTTGTGCCATCGTTGGAAAGCTACATAAATTGCAGGGTACACTCCTTTGCTTTAAGAACGTTGAAAACATGGAATTCTCTTCCAGATGAGGTCACCATAGCACAAAACCTTGCTTCTTTTACTCGAGAACTAAGAAAACTAAACTTTGACCAGTACCTAAACTTTGTGTAGTTTCTGACGTTTTACTAATGTCTGTTTAAGGCGGTGTAAAGCCCTTGTGGCTGTCCACTGGCCTTTCGCCTCCATATGCCGTCGTTTTACACTGTAACCGCGTTTTATGTCATTTGCTAACTCATTTTTATTTTATTTTGTGTTGGGCGATAAAAGTTGGTTCGTCAAATGTGGCCCTGGTTCGACGCTCATCTGAGAGGAGTGATGAAAGATTTATACTCTGTTCTGTGTTCTAACTGTCATTGTAGTGTTTGTTCACAAGTAAACGTGCTTCTTGCTTCAATACATAAGATTTAACTAACCTTTGCAGTCATAATTAGTGGGCTGCCACGATCCTTTGTTGTCAGATGTGCACTCGGTACTGTCCGTGCCTGGTTCCGTTGCATGGTTGGCATCGCATTTAACGCTGAGGATGACATCTGCAGGCACTGGACTAGACAACGATCCTTCATAAGCTGTCTCAAACCATCCGTTGAGAGGGGAAACTGGCGCAGGACACGTTACTAGAAGCAATCTCTTGACCAACAAAATGAGATACTATGTATCCCTGACCTGAATTCCGTTTCTCCCTACCACATATATATACTAGATCAAGGATGTGAGTTGTGTTTTGGGGGCGTGAGGTCAGGGTGAGGGGTTTGGCCTTTCTAGCTAGGGGGTTCCACCTCCAAACCCCCCTAGTACATCTATGCACAAGGTACTTCATTTGAAGACACGTTCTATGACAACTGCCTCTGAATTTTGTTGGACTATGGTAACAAACAGCAAAGAAAAGCGCGTTGCAATACTGCCGTTTCTGGAATCTAAAGCACATGTTTCATGCAATAGAGCAAAACTGAAGTTTCTCTGATAGAAACCGAAGTAATCGCTTGAAGAAGGCTGCTGTGCCGGATCCAGCAGGTTTGCCACCCAAAGCTCTTTTCAGTGTCTTCAAATTTGCTGCTTTCACGTTAGCACCTTCAAATTGGGCCAATTGGCCACGCTTAGACAGATTTTTCGGCTCTTTCCAATGAACTGCAGCGCGATTGGATTCGATGAAAACTGCCATATTTATCAGTCATTTATTAAGGTTGGGCATACATGTAGCTGGGTTTTCGGCTGGGGGGGGGATTTTTCTGATCCAAAATAAGGTTTCAGGGCTATGCCCAAAGGGGGTTTCAGCGACCTTTTTTTGGTGTCCAAAAGTGGGTTTCAGCGACCTTTTTTTGGGCTCAAAACAGGGTTTTGAGGACTAAAAATGGGGTAAAAATCCTGTCTGAAGTGCAAAAATACCGTTAAAAACCCTATTTTTGCTTTAAAACGTGGAAAAAAACCTTATTTTTTATTTAAAATGTGCAAAAAAAGCAAATTTTGCTTTAAAACGTGCAAAAAAACCATTTTATTCGACATAATGCAGTTAAAATGCATTTCTGGAACCTTCTTTAGACATTTTTAAACCCAAATTACGGTTCCGGAACCCTATTTTGGCCCTCCAGAAACCCAAATTAGGGGTCTGGAACTCTATTTAGGGTTTCAGTAGCCCAAATTACGGTTCCGGAACCCTATTTAGGGTTTCAGTAACCGAAATTACCCAAAATGGGGACCCAAAATGGACGTTTCCTTCAAATGAAAGAGGTGCCCGTGTGGCAACGAGCTCCAGAAGAGCTGATATTTCCAGCATAAGTTGACCTTTCCGGCACAGTTGGTGTAGTGGTTTACGCCACATAGCCACTGTGCGCAACATCGTGCCCTCATTCTCTCGGCGCGGCAAGTTTCTTGCCGCAAAGAGTCGGTCGTCGGCACAAAGCTCCTCCCAGGCCACCGAAAGCTGGTGACAGCGAGTAGGTAAAATGAGAACCGACTGGATCTGCCGTTGAACCGAAGCCACTCCACGAAGCATGCCACGTTGGCAGACATGGGCTAGCATTTCGGCTGAGGGCGGCAGAATTTTCAATTCCTGAGCGGGGCTGAGGGGGTAGGAGCGCCTGATGGGGGCTGAGGGGGTGATAAGCTAAAAATTCCGATTTTTAGATAAAATCAAGGTTTGTTGCCTTATTTTTCATTAAAATAAGCTAAAATAAGCTATTCTGAGCTCATTTACACCTAATGGAAACATATTTTTGTCATAATTTTCTGTACAAAATTCTTCCAAACAATTCCTGAGGGGGTAGCGGTCGGCTGAGGGGGGTAGGTCAGAGCATAAGCCCCCCTTTGCCATGACTGCACATTGGAGAAGATCTACTATGTCAGAAGCTGTCTGAGGAACCAACTATGCCGGGAGCCCTCTGGCATATGGCGCACCGGTGGCCGTTGGGAGCTATAAAAATGGGAGGCTCAAAAATTGCATCGCCCATCCCTATAAGGCAGACTGTCTCAATTTTTTCGCAAAAACTCATGAATTTTTTTTGCTACAATTCGGTTTCTAGTGAGTTCCTTTCCTGATAATCAAATTGTAGTACAACACTCTTAGAGTGCGAACAATACCTAAAAAACCCAATACCCCAATACCCAATACCCAATACCAATACCTGAGACCCCCAATACCCCAATACCCAATACCCAATACCCAATACTTGCGTAGCTGGGCCAAAAATTTCATTTCAGTGGACAGGTACATTATAGTTGTGTACACAAGATTTTTCGTTCTGCAATTAAATTTTTTAAGAGGCTGGTTGGGCCGCTGGCCAAGCAGGGCGAGAAAATTTTGAAAAATTAGCCTTTCACAAAGCATTTAGAAGCCGTTTTAGGCGTAAAATTACCAGAAATTAACAGTTTTGGTACTTAACATTTCGTAATTCAGTCATGTTTCTTACTTCCGGCGATTTGTTTTCTAACTCGGCCGGAAATTGTGTGCACCACCGCAATAGCCATGGATGCGGTGCTACTACATTTTTATTTTAGATAAGAACACAGAAATTAATTACTGGTGTAGCGCTTAGAAAAGCGTACACTTTAGGAAATTCTACTAACGTTTAGTTGATTAGGCCGTCCATAAACGGTAACATTCCAGAGGGGAGGGGGCGGCTGAAATGCGACGATAGACCACACACCAGGAGGGGGAGGGGTGAGCAAAAAACGACGTCGGAATTTTAGGGAACTTTGACTGTATTATTTTCAATTTGAGAATATTCTTTCAAAGGTTTCTACAATGCAGAAAAGCTTCCCAGAGTGGTCGTAGCTGTCTATTCGATTAATTGTACAGTATTGCAACAAGAAAACATGACAGTACAGTACTGTATGTACTGCACTTTTATCGGGGGGAGTAAACCGAAAACGACGTCGTCTTAGGGGGACGGGTCCCTAGAAACAACGCAAGGCGATCCGATCCGATGTGCGGGGGGGGGGCTTTCGGCCCTACGCTCAGACCTTGCGATCAATTGCGCAACCCCCGTAGTTTCGTCATCTCGGACGTTTCCCTTCTATCACTGCCAGCCACTCTAGCCATGCTGTTGGACGCCAGTTACTAAGAAAGTCCCTGGCGCGTTGACGTCATGGTGATGTCGGCTCCCAACGTCCGCTAGGTCCGCCCCTAGAGCGAGAGAGGCCCCCCTGCCTTGTCGGTTTCCGTGGACAACTCCTGACGTCATTGCTCTTTCTCCAAGTTGGCATGCTGTAGGAGCGGCTTCGGTGCTGTGGCAGATCCAGTTGGTTCCCATTTTATCTACTCGCTGTAACCAGCTTTCGGTGGCCTGGGTGGAGCGTTGTGCCGACGACCAACTCTTTGCAGCAAGAAACTTGCCACGCCGAGAGGATGAACCACTACAACCACTAGGGATGCAGCGGCCGCCGTGACTCAGAGACAGCGAGCTACCCACTGAGCCACCGACGCGGCACACAAGGCGATTTTGGGGGAGGGGGCTCCGAAAAATCGGGATTTTGGAACGCCGTCGTTTATGGACGGTTCCTTAGCGCCAAAACAGCTTACTAAACCGAATCATCGTTCAACTTTTTCGATTTTTTCAGATCAATTTTTCAGGTCAACATAGATTTTTCTCTATTTTTAATTGTCCAATTTAGTATTGGGTATTGGGGGTAAAAACCCCAATACCGAATACCCAATACCTGGAAAACACCCCAATACACCCAATACCCAATACCCAATACCAGTTCGCACTCTAAACACTCTTCTTTCATACAAAATCTTCAAACCAAAGGCACACTATCCGGTACACCAATTCTGCCGGCCTGGAACACCTCAAAGAAATCCTGAAGTGGCAAACAGACTCGCAGACCCTAATCAACTGACATTACCCCATTCAACGTGTAACCAAGTAGCATACCTTGAATGTCATAGATTCGAACTGATTCAGCAAAAGCAGTGCCGCATGCATCCGGAGGCTCCAAAATGTCAACACATGACCGTGAAAGAAAGCCCTTGGTCACTTGAGCTGTACTTGGCTGGCAGTAACAATCAGTTCCCTTAATACCTAAAGCATTACAGGTTCGGGAGAAACTTGATTAGTAGGATCAAGGAGGGCTGGGAAGCTGACTTGTCTAAATTTCCTCAGTAATAGGCAAGTTGAGAATGTCGCGAAAGTAGATCACTCTTTACTATACAATTAGGAAGAACGAATAATTTAAGAGTCAGTCTCTGATTCAATCGAGTCCTGGCCCTTTGCCCTATTCAGACCCAAAATTTAATTTTTTGGCGTAGAGGGCTGTAAGTTGCCGGGATAACACGTATCGATAGGTTGTATAACCACCGTAAATGATTTCCCGATTCGACTCTCCACGTTGGAGATATGGCCCTCTGAAAATCGGTCCGCTTAACTATGGGACCGAAATTTCAAAACCGAACTTCTAGTGCACTAATCAGAGTTGGAACTTAAAAATTGGAGCTTCTTGGTAACTGTTGGAGTACTTTAAGAATCAACGATCGAATTCCATTTTTCAGGAAAAAATATTTTTTCGACCCCCTTTGGCCTCCCTAGCTCGTCTGGTACCCCCTTAACAATTTTTTTATTTCACAATATTGTAGCGCTATTACTTCCCTACAATTTGGTATAAAACACATTGGCTGAACTATGGAGCATTGTGATGAAATATAGCTTCAAGCATGAAACGTTAGCAAAATCCATGACAACAAACTGCAAATTTTCTGTAGTTTATATCTCTGTGGCTATTGCCCACGTTCAGCCAATGTGTTTTATACTAAATTGTAGGGAATTGACAGCGCTACAATATTCTGAAATAAATCGAACGGTTAACTTAAGGGGGTTCAAGACCAGCTAGGGGGACCAAAGGGGGTCTAATAAAACATTTTTCCTCAAAAATGGAAATCGATTGTTAATTCTTAGAGTACTGCAAAAGTTACCTAGAAGCCCCAATTTTTCAATCTTAGTTACTGACACAAGCTCACGGGAATGAACATTTTGGGCAAGTAGATCTATGTTTGAGGTCTGGTTTTGTCTTGAGGTGCTTAAATTGGGAAATTCTAGATTTGGACAGCACTACTACTGTTTGTGTATACACATAAACATTTACCATACAAAAAATACCTACCGGAGATTTCCGCTTATAAGACCACCATAGTTAGAAGACCATGGTCTTTAAATGGGTTTTTGTTTCCAGTTAAGACCATGGTCTTCAAATAGGTGGTCAGAAAACTTGGTTCGTAGTACTGTTGCATGCGTATACGCATTACGCATATCATTACGCAAAGTACGCATTGCATTTCGGAATGCGTATACGTATACGCTACTGTTATTTTAATATATTAGTATTAAAATAAAACTATTATTAATAGTGCCATTTTAATAGTATTAAATTTATATTAATATTAAAATAGAGGGCCTACTATTATATTAAATTAAATTAAAAATACAAAGAGGGGCTGAATATTAAAATTTATTTTTAATAGTATTTTAATAGCATTTTAATAGTTTGACCTTGTTTGACAATGAATGAGTTACCTACAACACTAGAATTTTATCTCAGAAAATGATAAAAATTGAAGGTGTCTGACAGCCCTCTAAATCTCGAATCTTGGAAACAGTGGAACTTTTCTCACTAATAGTCATGAATGACAAAAGGACCTGAATCTATCCTGAATGTAACAGTCTTTCCTTTCAAAAATGTCTCTAGCTATGCATCAATATTTTCTTTCAAACTTTACATTCCTAGCTTCTGTTTGCATGCAATTTCGAATATCTTAACAGGTCACCCGCTGAAGGGGGAGGGAGGTTGGTGGCTCTGGATTCTGGTGCCGGCCGGGGGGTCTGAGCCAAAATTTTGGGAGGGGGTTGGGCACTAAAAAACGCTAAAAAATCGCAATTTTTCTGCTAAAATCGTCAAAAATCGCTAATTCGGGCTGAAATACAGCTAAAAAGTGCTGTTTTAGAGGAGATTTCTGTAATTTTTGTGTTGGAAATTGCAAAATATAGCAAAAAATTACTCAATAAATTACTACTTGCCAGAAAATCGGGAAGTGGGGTCGGAAAAATCGTGTCAGAGTGGGGTCCCCATCTGGGGGGTCTGACCCAACTCGAGTGGGGGCAGACCCCCCAGACCCCTCTGTTACATGTATGCTTAAAACTGTGTTCAGACAAAGTCGTTTTTAAAAGAATGGTTATGAATTTCTAGAGAAAAATGCTTCTAAGTTGGATCTCTGATTAAATTTTCAATCTACACTAGCAACTTCGATTAAATTTTCAACTTACACTAGCAACTTCAAGAAAAAGTTGTTGTCTCACCAATTAGCTAAAGTGTGTCCAAAACTTTTGAAGTTCATTTTAGAATCTACTATTAAAATGCTATTAAAATACTATTAAAATTGTAATTTAATAGTATTAATATTAAATCTAAATTAAAATTAACAGGGGACTATTATATTAATATTAAATTAAAATTAAAATCGGCTAGTTCTATTATATTAATATTAAATTAAAATAAAATTTCACTATTAAAATTACAGTAGTATACGCATACGCATACGCATTTGAGTTTCATTATGCAATATTATTACGCATTCTGCCAAAAGTTTGCATAGTTTTGCGTAATGCGTATTGCATCTGAAAAATAGCTACCTTTTCTAATGTCTTGCAAAAAAATTACTTCAAGTTGTTACCAAATGGTTATTTTTCACGTTTCAGTGTGAGGTGAGGGAGGGTACCGGAGTTTTCCACTTATAAGACCTGGTCTAACTGGAAAATGCCCAAATTTAGGGTCACTTTTTGGCGCCCTTTTGAAGACCATGGTCTTATAAACTGGAAAATGTTATTTCACTGTAAAAATGGATTTTTGGCCAACAGCTGAATTTGTTTTTCACCTAGATGGCTGTTGCAAACATACCTGACCATTTTACGCTTGACTTGTAAAACTTTACTTGAAATTACAAAAAAAAGGTTGTGTTGAAGCCTAGCAGGTACTGTATTGCGTTCAAAACAAAAATCAGAATCATGTTTTATCTATATTATGTACTTCTGCCTTTGTTTTCTCACGATGGACAGCTTTCGTTCACTTTAAAAACAGTTAATTGTGTGCTAAAATCGGTCAAATAAACTAAGACCATGGTCTTTTAACTGGAAAATGGGTGTCTATGAACCAATTTTTCTGACCACCTATTAGAAGACCATGGTCTTATAACTGGAAACAAAAACCTATTTAAAGACCATGGTCTTCTAACTATGGTGGTCTTATAAGCGGAAATCTCCGGTACCAGGAATTTTCTGAGATAATTTGAAGCTTTAACTAAGTTTTGCTTGCTAATATTTAAAAAAGAGCGGACGCTTTAAGAGAAAAGTAAACCTGCAACAAATCCTTGAATTTACAATTTCTATTTCTACAGTTTTGGGTGACATCAGTTGTGTTGTATGCTCAGGCTATCTGTTTATGTTTCCACTGTATGTTTATTATGGACGAATGCTACTAGACTTCTTGAAATGAACATTCAAACAAACTTTTTGTTCCTACAAAGCCTCATTCTTTCTTCCTGAAAGCGCATATCGCTTGCGTGTTGAAAACATACGTACTGTACATCATACATGTAACAGATCATGCGAGGAAGGAGGGAGGGTGGTTGGGTGGGAGTCTGGCGCCGGCCGGTGGGATCTGAGCCCAAAAATTTTATCAGCTGAGTTGGGCACTAAAAAACGCTTAAAAATCGCAAAAATGGTAATTTTTACGCTAAAAATCGTCAGAAATGGCTAATTTGGGCTGAAATGCAGCTATTAAGTGCCATTTTACCGGCGATTTTGGCAACTTTTGTGTCTGTGTCAGCAAATCTCTTACCAGAAAAATCGGAGGGTGTCGGAAAAATCGTCTCGGAGGGGGTCCCCATCGGGGCAAACCCTGTTACATGTATTCTGTGTACATACTATACTACAATTCTTTGAGGTCAGGAATTTATCATCAAGCCTCAAGTATGTATAAAAACCCTGGATTATAAAGTTGGATACCTAGACACCATACTGTAGAGCCAAAAATGCTGTTCAGTGAATTTTCTGAATGTTTCTGAGATTACGCATTACGCATACGCAATACGCAAAATACGCATTAGTTTTTGCAATGCGTATACGCAAACTCATACGCATTTGTAATTGGAATGCGTATACGCATACGCATACGCATACGCATTTGAAAAATCCGGTATTAAACAACACTAGTTCGTAGACACCCATTTTCCAGTTAAAAGACCATGGTCTTAGTTTATTTGACCGATTTTAGAACACAATTAACTGTTTTTAAAGTGCACAAAAGCTGTCCATCGTGAGAAAACAAAGTCAGAAGTACATAATATAGATAAAACATGATTCTGATTTTTGTTTTGAACGCAATACAGCACCTGCTATGCTTCAACACAACCTTTCTTTTTGTAATTTCAAGTAAAGTTTTACAGGTCAAGCGTAAACTGGTCAGGCATGTCTGGAACAGCCATTTAGGTGAAAAACAAATAAAACTGTTGGCCAAAAATCCTTTTTTGCAGTGAAATAACATTTTCCAGTTATAAGACCATGGTCTTCAAAAGGGCGCCAAAAAGTGACCCTAAATTTGGGCATTTTCCAGTTATAAGACCAAGTCTTATAAGTGGAAAACTCCGGTACATGTTGCTTTTCAATGTGTGCACAAATACACGTACAAATTGATATTCCGATACACATTACCATACACAAACAGTACTCGAAATGTGTATTTTCGTATGTGTATTTAATCAGCAAAATTCGATAAAGTGTGAAACAGAAGTGAAGCATTTCCCTGTTTTTGTTTGTACATACATTGTACGGACAGAGACTAGGTAAAAATCCTCATAAAGTCTTTCAATGGCACTAAGTAACTTAACTTCAAAGCTATCCCAATTTTAAAACAGTTGACTGAGAGATATGCTTTCTAATATTTCTCACTCAAAATCTGGCCAATAATTTGCATTTTCCATAGGATAAGGATACATACATGTATACACATAAATTCACAAAAAATACACATTGTGTATTTTTCTGAATGTGCATAGACAAATTATCATACAAATTTGACCATGATTGTGTATATACACATACACATTCACATTCTCAAAATCCAATACCAAACAACAGTAGACAGCACTTTCTAATGCGGCTGAGCTTTATGTAAGTACGGTCCTTACTTAGCGTTTGAAGGGTTGGTCGTGCGGTCTCTAGGGGTCGGCTTTGCTTGCTTACCTACTGTCTCCTTTTGACAGAACTCATGGCACTCTGCCACTGAAGCTCTCGACAGAGCCTTTGATACGTCGCCATCATCAGCATAGTAGTTTGGCCGCATCAGATAGTCTGAAATAGTGTTGTTATGACTACTAGTCAAAGTCAAAGTCTTTAATACTTTTGTGATATTACAGTCAAACAGACAGGTATTCAAAGTCAAAGTTTGGCTACCTTCGTTACCATAAATACGTAGTCAAACGAAGACCAGGTAGTCAAACCGTGTTTAAGAGCCAGTTTATATAAGACCGGTACGATCGACGGCCCACGGCCAAATCTGACCCCCCCTCCCTTTTTATTGGCTCATCTGAAAGCCTCTGGAGCATGTGTCTGGACTAGATGGTCAGAAGCTAGAAAATTCATCAAAAGCAATGGGATTTACAGTTTTCAGGAACTTTTTAAAATTATTTTTAGTTTTACTAGAGTGAAAATCGTTTCTATAAATAATTTTGGCTAACATAAATGTTTCCATTGTACTGTAGTTTTAAGGCCTGCTGGTGTATAGTATACGGAGATCTTAACGAGCAGTGACAAAAAGCGGGACTATTTAGGGTCAGAGACTAAAAATCCTTCAAATTAGATATTTTGGAAGGATGTCGCAATAAAATGTGTTTCTGCATGCCCCAAAAAATGCAAAATTACAAAGAAAACATAGTCATCACAGGGAATTTTCAATAAAAATTGTATTAAGCTGGGCAAAAACACCGATTCCTAAATACCTGGGTATTCCCAAAATAATCGGTATACCGGGTATGGGTATTTATCAAAATACCTGGAATGGGTAGGTATTTATTGGGTAGGTATTCCCAAAAATACCCATTTTTCGGTATGGGTTCGGTATACCCAATCAACAGTAGTATGGAGTCGTTGGTTTGTAGAACATTTTGAAAGGTTGCGCCTAATTACGTTCTTGAGTCTATTTATCGTTCATGTTACAACAACAACAACATGTAACTGCCTGCTATGGTGTACACAGTGGAGGTTTGGTGGCCCCCAGCCGCTTGCCATCAGATTCTAGTGGAGAGAGCCCATAGGTTTACGATTTGGCATTTTGTAAACAACTTTGGCTTTAATACCAGCTTCGAAAGACTGTTGAGTGGTGATGCTAATGATCTCGGTTGTTTTAGAT
The DNA here is from genome assembly GCA_030248155.1 of Sabatieria punctata. Classification (NCBI taxonomy): domain Eukaryota; kingdom Metazoa; phylum Nematoda; class Chromadorea; order Araeolaimida; family Comesomatidae; genus Sabatieria; species Sabatieria punctata. Next base: position 114,384 of record JASANB010006073.1, on the reverse strand, counting down.
GGACATCAGCTTGTCAACAGGCTGGTAGTAGATGAATGATTCTTTTGTAATTAGGCATTTCTACCTCTGACCGCTATGAATGTCCTCAGGAAACTATTGCAGAACGTTTATGAACACTGTGAAAGATATTCTAAGCCATTATATTTCCACACACCATTATCACATGTTACTTGAAGCGTTGCTGAAAATGCAGTGACAAATGTAGCGAAGGCACCAGTAGGGCTGCCCATCAACACACGTTTAGGAGCACATCCTAGTGTGACAACAGTTCCAGATTGGTAAACTGTCAGATCAGGACTGATAAACGTGTATGGTCCATTCTCATCATGAAAGATACCCTCCATTGTTGAACCGCAGCATGTTGTGCAAGCTGCAACCACAAACAGTACTGTGATTAAGATTACTATTGCAAAAAAAGTTGACCTCTCAATAGGCATGTAATAGGTTTTATCTACTATGGTATGAGGTACAGTTGAATTCTTCAATATAGTATAGACTACTTTGAATAATAGACACAGTTGGCATTTTTTCAGTAATGAGTACTTTTGCAATGAAACTGTTTTTATAGACTGAATTAAAGATTTTCGTTAAAAAATCAAATATCCCTCATTTTAGAAGTCTTAATTGCACAAACGGAGTTTGGTTGAACAAACCCTTAACTATAGATGTTTTAGCTCAAACTGTGACTTAGTTTTTTGTGCTTTTTCGACTCTTGAATTTGTGACCAAACATCGCATATTGTATGCGTGTGGATTTTGGAGGAATTATGACTTTGTAGAACCATACTGTGCCTGAACCTTTTTCATGCATTTCAGAATATATTGGACAGTAGATGTAAACAGACCAAATAGCTTACGGGTTGTAGTTGTAGTAGTGGGCGGCGTTGTGGTGACGAAGAGAAGTGGAACCCCAACTCCAACTCCCAGACCAACTCCGAGCCCAACGCCCAGTCCATAACCAAGTCCCATTCCAAGGTCAACTGCACCCTTCTTTGCATACTCTTCACTGCCCTGTCTTGCCATTTCCTGCTGAACTTCTGACAGGTCTGACCTTGAGTCCAGTTCCTTCTCCTCTCTTTGCTCCTTGTCATTCTCATTGCACCTTCCATTTACATATCTTTTCATCACACACACGTCTAATTGCACAACCACGTCACTATAACTATGACAATGACTTTCTGTTGCTTAGATTGTATTGATTATGTGTTGTAGATTAGCATGGTATCACTTTAAGCTAAACCGTTGTCAATTTCCTGTCTATGCCGAAAGTTTTGACTTATCCTGTAACTGCAATTATGCATACTCATTATGGTTTTCAATGTAAATGTCGCCGATCAGTTTGTCTCTCAAGTTCAGAGGCTGTTCCAAGCTCAATGTTGTCCAACTGCAGTGGCTGAGTCTAGTCGATGCACTGCTACAGCAGAAGACCGAGGAACTAAACCGCTTCAACCTTTATTTTCGGCCTTCCTCACTGATGACGAACCTGTCAAGTTCACCTTGCGATGACACAGTAGCTTCTATTCCTGCCATGTATGCGTGGTCTCCAGATGCGTTCTTCCAAGCCAAGCTGTCCCGGCACGATCTTGCCCACTCGCAACTCTGAAGTTTGCCTTCCTTACAAACAACAGCTACATATTGAAAGAGAAGTGGGGACCTTTACTAGTAGATTTGGTTTACAACACAACAACACACACACTCTCAGACGCACACACACAACCACTCAATAACTCGATAATACAAACACTCACACAAACTATCAAACTCTTCATCACTCCCCTTTCAACGAGTGTCGACTGGCCGCCGCTGTGCCTGACAATCGGAGAGACGAACTATGGGAGCTGCACCGCCTCTGTTGACTCGGCATCTTCAGTAGCAAGCTGCCCTGCACTGACACCACATTGATCCGATCTCTTGCGCGCCACGCTGCGGCCTTTCTGCGCCTTTACCTTGATCTGACAACTTGTCAACGGTGAAACAGACTTGCCATTCCTGGACAGCGAACTCAAGCGAATTGCCATTCTTCTCCACCTCTGTCCTCTTCTTCTCATTGCCTTTCTTCTTCCTCTCACTTTCATCTTTCTCTTTCTTCTCTTGACCCTTTTCATCCTCTTGCTCCTCATCATCACTTTTCTTCCCATCACTTTACTCCAAATCATCCTTTTTCTTCTCATCCTCTTACTTCTCAATACTCTCTTACTTCTCAGCACTTTCTTTCTCTTCACTTTCCTTTTCCTCATCATCTTTTCTCCTTCTACCCAAAACATCTTTCTTCTTCCTTTCTCGTCTTCCTTTTCTTCCTCTTTCTCTTTATCTTTCTCTTCTTCTTCTTCTTTCTTCCTTCTCCTCATCCTCTTTCTTCTCTTTCCTTTCTTTCTTCCAGCCATATCAAAGAACACAGAATCACCAAAAGAAAACATCTTGAAAACCTCATGCAATGCTTGCTTGTCCTCCTGGACCATCTCAACACCAGAAACATATGAAGAGGAACAAACTCGATCAGGAAAAGCCGGTTCTGCAGACGGCAAAATATCTTCTTTCTCCAAACCAAAAACTTCCAAAAGAACAGGACCGTCCCTCACTGAGCAAACTGAGCTAGCCACAACTGAATCATCTTGGACGTCCTTGAGAACTGTCTGGAACAAAGCCGAATCTTTAGTGTCGGCAGAGGTCACATCGATGGGATCGTCCACGTGTGCCCCAAGAAGCGCGCTATGAGATGGTTCCATTTGCGGACCATTCACATCTTCAGAGAAAAGGCTTTGAGCCGGAGAACAGGAACTTGACACTTGATCATCCCAAAAGATCGCCACATTAAAACCTAATCGTGCTGCACTTGCTTCTGTGAGAATGACTTGGTCAGACGCCTCGATCGCCGGATTCACTACAAAAGACATGCTAGGGCAGTGGTGAGTGTCAGTCGAAACGGTCAGATGAACCACATCGCAAAGGTATGAATCGCCAAACGCAGATGAAACGATATGACTTTGTGGGATGTACTGCAACCAATAGTCTTGAGTCTGTTGTGCTACAGGACTGCTCAACATATTGACCTCAGCGCCTGTGTCGATGAGAGCCGGAAAATGATAGTGACCAAAGGACAGCGGGATGTAGAGATCAGACTGGATTGGAGAATGCCCACAGAAGGGAGGATCGACCATTAACCCAGTGAAGGGAGTGTTTAATGAGCCGACTTGGACATCCGACGTGCCAGAACACGAAGCAAACAAAGCCGCTTCCTCTTTCATACGATCTGCGAGGGGTTGAGACAGGTACTGAGCGATCAGACGATCAGTGCGCTGCTTTGTGATTTGCCGCTCCCGATCATGCCGCTGTTGTTCGATCTGCCATCGTTGTTGTTGTTCGACCCACCATTGCTGTTGCTGCTCGACATCTCACTCGCAAGAACGTGCCTTTCGACTGGTCTATGGATGTGAATATGGCATTCCAGACTCTCAAGGATCGCATCGCCCAATGTGTTGCTCTTCATTTTCCATTGACAAACAAGGACATCGATCGGGTGCAATTCCTATTACAAACCGATGCCTCTTCTGTTGGCCTTGGTGCTGCTCTCTATCAAATTCTTCCGGACAACTTGCGCGTTCCACTTGCTTTCATCTCAAGGACACTCAAGGGTCGCGAGCGTCGGCTTCCCACCATCTACAGGGAGTTACAAGCTGTTGTATGGTCACTGCATGAACTCGACTGCATCCTCAAGACATCAACTGCTCCTATCATTGTGCAGACCGATCACAAGCCGCTCCTAGCAGCTCAGAAACTGTGGAAGGAATCACCTCCCAACAACGAAATCGCATTGATGATGGATAAAATCTCAAACATTGAAACCCACTGTGGTCTCACCTGGCGACATATTCAAGGTTCCACTAATACTATTCCTGATGCCTTATCTCGCGTTCGTACTCTCCGCACTCTGCCAGTCCCTTCAATTTCAACTGATAATATCAAAATGGCAAGTTTGGAGGAAATGGATCAGCTATCAGACTTGGGTTTACACAACTTCGATGGTTTATGGTATTTCGAGGATGTCGACCCAAATCGTCTCCGTCTATACATTCCCCGAAAGCTGGTTGGCACTCTTCTGGATGAAGAACATTCAGGGAAAACAGGTGGTCATTTTGGCAAACAAAAGCTCCTTAGCACTCTCCAGCTCAAATACTGGTGGCCCACTATGCGTCAGGATGTGGATCGACATGTTGGTGGGTGCAGTGTCTGTCAACGTTTCAATCCAGCTCAAGCCTCTCAATCAGTGCCGGGATTTGTACAGGTTGATCGTCCATTCGACTGTTGCTCAATCGACATTGTTCAGTATCCCAAAAGCACTTCCGGACACGCCTATGTGTTGGTGATGATCGATTATTTTAGCAAATATCTATTCGCTTCCAAACTCAAGCAGTTGTCATCTATCAAAATTTCGCAGAAGTTGGAAGAGTTCTTTCACATCGGCGTACCTAAAAAATTGGTTACTGATAATGCAACATTATTTCGTTTCCTCTTCTTTCAAACAATTCTGTAGGCAAAAAGGGATCGAGTTAGTTCATTCTGCTCCTTACCACCCGACTGGAAATAGCATGGTTGAGCGCGTTATTCGTACCCTCACTACCATCCTCAGCAAGAAAGTTGAAGACAACCCTCTGCTTTGGCCAAGCAAGTTGCAAGAATCGGTGCGCACTTATCAACAATCAGTCCACTCGTCCACTGGTCTGCCACCACAGCAGCTTATCTTTCAATCCGACCAAGCCGTCCTCTCGTCTATTCGCGATCGTCTCCTATCTCAGCAACTCCGGCGTCGGGATCAAAAGCTTCAGGAGCTCTGCCCTGACAACTTTTCCGTTGGTGATCTTGTTTTCGTAAAGAATCTCATGCGTCTTCAGCAAAAGGGCGGAAAGTTGAACCCTCTGTGGAAAGGCCCATGTGAGGTCCTTGGAGTTACCCCATTTTCGCTTTTGGTGAAGGGCCCGGATGGTCGGTCAGAGAGAGTTTCCTTCGAGTTCGTTAGAAAGCCAAGGCTGAAGAACACTAACCCCATCGCTTTTTCAGAGGGGGAGTGATGAAGCATGAATTATGTACTGTACGTGTTTCTCATTCTGTGTGTGTGTATTGTGCTTTCTCACCGTACGGTCTTCTTTTATTGTGTCTTCGCTCCGTGTCTCAATTCTACTAGTAAAGACATTTCAATATGTAAAAAGAGGATCGCTTAGGGCTTCTCTCGAAGAATCGAGCTTGTATTTTTGATCCAGCTCCTGCCTTCGTTTTTACTTTAAACGACATAGAAACTAATTAGGCAATTGTTTATCTCTATTTTCTGGATCGAGGTTCCCTGCATTTCCTGTAGTTCAGGTAAACAAATTGGAGACCTGCTCTGTACCTTCGCACAAGAGGAGTGCTCAAACGAGACACATTCGTGTTCCAGCCAGAACTTGTCAGTGTCTCGATCTCTCCACAGTTTCAGTGACCCAGTTCTCTCTCCTGGTTTGCAACGGAACTTCGTCATAACCTCATCCTGACACTCGGCCACAAGAAGAGCGGAACTCAGAAACACAAATATGTTTAGGGCCATGGCTTACGGCAAGAAGAGTGGGAAGAGCGACTGGAAATGATTTGGGCAGCACGCAAAAGTGATTTTAGAAACCCGTCTCCTCAGCCATGGGCGAGTGCTGGGTGGCCCTGTCATTAACAACTGGTTCCATAACACATCAGAACCAAATGCCTAGTTGACCGTGCATCCTTCAACTTATGTAGATTAGAAGATGTGATACGGAAATTTGAGAAAACAAGAACGTATTGCCGTCAAAGGTGTAGTTTTCGTGATGTTTCCAGGTGTTAGCATAAAATTGATAGTTTTCGTGATTTCCACTGCTACGTTTACTGCACGTTTCCTTTAGTTCAGGTGAAAAAATGGAGACCGGTTCTAAACCTATGCACAAGATGGACAGTACTCAAGGGTCTGTAGGGTGTGTACACCTCCTGCAGTGGAGGTAGGGAAGAAAAATTAGACAAAAACAAGGCAAATGAATTAATTATGTACCAAAACTGTCTATTTTACGCTTAGAATACCTTTTAACTGCGTTTTTGATGGCTAAATTTTAAAAATTCTCATCCTGGTCGGGCGGGAGCCCGGGCCACTTTAAACTACTAAATCTGGTAATTTCTGTCAATATTAAGCTCAGAATGCTTTTTAAACACGTTTTTGAGGCCTAATTTTGAGAAATTTTCTCGACTTCTAGGACAGCGGCCTAACCAGGCAACTTCAAAAATTGACACCCTCCCATTGCAAAATCCTGGGTACGCCACCATACATACATGTAACAGCTCTGGGCCGACCTGGGGGTAGGGCGGGTTTTCCCTTAGGTGGGGGGGTCGAGGGCGGGGGGGTTCGCACAGAGGGGCGGTCCGAAATTTCAAAAAGCTCTAAAAGGCCTGGAAATGCGTTATAGCACGTTTTTTCACTAATGACGCTAAAAATTGCTATTTTAAGCTGCCAAATAGCGTTTTAGCGCTAAAAACAAGTAAAAATGACAAAAAGGCCTTCCAAAAACACCGATTTCTCTTAAAATGCAGGCAGTGGAAACGCTAAATTCAGTTTCTAAAAATTAGTGATTTCTGAGCCAGTTTGTTAGTACTGGAGCCACTACTAGTAGTACTTGTATGTTTGGGTCAGGAGTCCCTTATCCTGTCTCGGGGGTGAGGGGTTTTGTAATGTCGCCCCTACGTCCGCCGATAGGGCGCCGCGCCTTTGATAAGCTTGATTGGTATTTGATGTATGTAGGCGGCGGACGCCCATGTGCGAGGCTTGAGGGTAGTCAGATGTTGCTAGCTGAGAACCAGCTGTGTCTAAAGAATCTCTTGTATCGGTGACTGTGAAAAAAGTGTATCTTGTATTGCACACGTCTACCCAATACAATATGGCGACGCGTTCCTACCCTGGATTCGAACTTTTGTCTTCCTAATGGCTAAAGTTGATTTGCCTGCGCCTAAACCTTTCTGGACGGACACTAGTGAGGCTTCGCCGAACTTTCGTGCTTGGTTCTCCGGTTTCGATAACTGGCTCGCGCTCCTTGCCGAGACCTTGCCCGTCGGCCAACAGCTCACCGATGTTCATAAGAACCGTTATCTCTACCAGTTGCTTGGAGAAGAGGGCAGACGGCAGTTTTCAACCCAGCCCATTGTGGAACAGATCGCGACAGCCACATACAACGATTTCTCTGCTGCCGCCAGAACTCATTTCCAGAAACCTGTTGGCATCGTCCGAGCACGTCATGACTTTCATGCCAGAATGCAAAGCTCTCACGAATCGGTCACAGACTATTTGACTGAGTTGCATTCTCTTGTCATCGACTGCCGCTACGGTGCGATGGAAAACGAGCTGCTGGCTACTCAACTCGCGTCCGGGTGCTACAACGCTGATGCCAAGAAACAACTGCTTCAGAAGAAGGAAATTGACCTGAACGAGTTTGTTACTTTGATACAAGCGATTGAAAGTGCTACCATCGATTATTCTGAGATGGGAAATAGTTCTAAGGGGGCCACTAAGGTAGGGGTGACCAAAGCTAGTTCCAAACCCATCCAAAAGTCGAGTACTCGTTCAGTCGGACCTCCTTCCGGTAGGGGTTTGTCTGGGAAGGGCTCAGCCAAAAACTCATCCGGCCAATCTAAACCATGTGCTGGTTGCGGTCAGTTAACGCATGTGTTCAAGTCGACTGAGTGCCCTGCTGCTAATGTCGAGTGCCGCTATTGCCACAAGCTTGCGCACTTTGAACGCTGCTGCCTCAAAAAGCAGAAAGACCAAAAATCCGGTCAGTCTGGCTCTTATCAGCAAAAAGCTGTGCGGTTGCGGCGCTCGCAAACCCAGCCCACAGTTACTGGTCAGCCGCCTGACGATTTTTCCTGCTGCATGTACGTGCTGGGTAGCAATGGTTTTGTGCCAGTCCAGTCAGAATTGGATAGTGGCTCCGAGGCTACCACTATTACTGGCTCGCTCTATGACGCGCACTTTTCTGATAAGCCGCTTAAACGTCTGCATGGCCCGCTGCGTAATTTTGACGACAGCCCGATTCCTGGTGTTCGGGGCTCGTTTGGCGCCAATGTCAGCATTAACGGTCGGATGCAGCACGCGCGCATCTATGTCACGAGCGATACTTGCTCTCCTGTGGTGGGTAAAAATTTGATCCAGCCACTCCAATTGCTCACGCAGTCGGCTACTGTTCGCGCAGTCAAGCCGCCGGCCAGTTCTTTCAATTATGGCGCCTACATAGCTGAACAGTTTCCTGTGCTTTTGTCTGACAAGTTGGGCTGTTTTCCGGATTATCGGCACCACATTGCTCTGTCCGAGGACGCCCAGCCGTCTGCAAAGAAAATGCGTCCAGTGCCGCTCGCGCGCCGCGATGCTGTAGCGCAGGACGTACGCGCGCTGGAAGACAATGACGTCTGGGAGGCAGTGGACAAATCTTTGTGGCAACATCAACTAGTTATGGTGCCAAAACCCACTGGCGCTTACCGTATCACCACAGATTTGTCACCACTCAACCGATTTGTTATTCCTGACCGGTTTCCGCTGCCTAATATAAAGGAGCTTTTTCTAGAGCTCAAGGGCGCCACTTTTTTCTCAAAGCTGGACATTGCGAAAGCGTTTTTCCATATCCAGCTGGATGAGGCCAGCCGTGACCTCACTACTACCTTGACACATCAAGGACTCCGCCGCTATAAACGCCTGCCGATGGGTCTTAAAGACTCTGCAGCTGTTTGCCAGCGCCTCGTTGCTCAGACGCTCGCTGGCTGCGCCGGTACGCAGGCGTATATCGATGACATCATAGTGTACGGTGCCACGCGCGATGAGCACGATAGAAATTTGCACGCAGTTTTGGGCAAGCTTGCTGCAAAAGATTTTCGTTTGAACATTGGCAAGTGCATGTTTGGCGTCAGCGAAATTCCATTCCTGGGCCATGTTATTGCGCAGGACGGCATTAAACCCGATCCTAAAAACTTGGAACCAATCGTTCACGCTCCGCGCCCGCAGACCAAGAAACAGGTGCTCAGTTTCCTAGGCATGGTCAATTATTATTCGGATTTTTTGCCCAACTTAGCTTCCTATCTCGAGCCTCTGCGCAAGCTGACACACAAAGACACGCGCTTTGTATGGAACAAGCACTGCCAGCTCTCTTTTGCCACATTGAAAAAGATGGTGGCTACGCAGCTGAAGGTGCATGTGTTCGATCCCAATTCTGCTACATTTCTTACCACCGACGCTTCTGATGCAGGCCTTGGGGCTGTCCTCAGCCAGATCCAAGATGGCCAGGAAGTGCCGATCGCTTTCGCTTCTCATACGCTGCAACCGCGAGAGCGCAATTTTTCTGCGGGAGAGCGCGAGGCCCTAGCTGTTGTGTGGGGTTGCGAATATTTCGAGAAATTTCTACTGGGACGTCCTTTTACATTGCGCACAGACCATACAGCTCTGTTAAAGCTATTAGCCAGCCCTACTGCTGACCAACGTAAGTCAAGCAAGTTTGTGCGCTGGGCTGATAGGCTTTCAGTTTTTGACTATACGCTGGCCTACCGCAAGGGTGCTGAAAATTGCGTTGCCGACGCTTTGTCTCGCTTAGCCCTGAAAGCTAAGGAGCTCGCGGTATCGGACGCACATGACGCAATCGTGCTAAAACGGGTCACTGAGCAGGGCTTGCCCCTCGCTGACATTCAGCATGCCACTGCCCGCGATGCACTGTTGCAGAAAGTTATGACTTTTGTGCGCACACAGTGGCCAGCTAAAGCCAAGCTTTCAGTCGAATTGCTGCCATTCTTCTCTATGCGCGACCTGTTGTCTGTTGAGCAGGACTATCTTACACGCGAGAATGACCGCATAATAGTGCCTGCTGCGCTGCGCAAGCGCCTGCTGCAATTAGGTCACCAAGGCCATCCCGGTATCGTACGTATGAAACGGAAATTACGTGAAACTTTCTGGTGGCCTGGCATGGACAGAGATATCGAACACGCTGTTCGACACTGCAATGCCTGCCAAGCCAGTGAGAAGTCTGCCCCGCCACCCAACGTGCCTGTCACTACTGTGCCGCTTCCCTCTAAGCCATGGCACAGGGTTGGCATTGACATTACCGGCCCATTCGATGTCGCACCTTCGCGCCAAAGCTACATTGTAGTGGTGGTTGACCACTACTCCAAGTTCCCAGAAGTATTGCTTACCAGTGATACTACTTCAGCACGCATTATTCGCTGGCTATCTACATTGTTCGCGCGCTATGGAAATCCTGACGTGCTTGTCAGTGATAACGGCCCGCAATTCACTAGTCACGTGTTTACCGACTTCTTGCGTGCACGTGATATTGCTCACTTTCGGACTGCGGTGTACAACCCGCAAGAAAATGCTGTTGTGGAGAATTTCAACCGCACGCTCAAACACGGCATTCAAGCTTTCTCTGCTGCGCGCACGCCTTGGGAGGATGGCATCGGAAACCTCCTCTGCAACTTTCGCGCCACTGCTGCTGCGCCTAACGAGGCCAGCCCAGCAGAGAAGTTCTTTGGCCGTAAACTGCGCCTCAGCTTTGAGCCTGTCACACGACCGGGGGAGGCGAACCCAGATGCTAGTGCGCGCATTGCTTCACCGCCGCAGCGCCCTCCTCAGTCACTGCCTCGAAATCGCGGACCCTTTCGCAAGGGCGATAGAGTGCAAGTGCGCCTGCCATCTGTCCGCAAGGGTCAGTCCCCTTTCTCGGCGCCACTAAAAGTTGTGCAGGTGCTTGGCCAATGGTCATATCTACTCTCAGACGGCAACAAATGGAACGCGCGCAAAATGAAGCGTTACCATGACCCTGATCAGCAATGGGTTACGGTCGATTTTGCACCACCTGAGCAAGTCATAGACAGACCCATGCCGCGACGCTCTCGGCGTCCAAACAAAGGTCGTCCGCCTGACCGGTACTCCCCTTCACCATAGTTTTGACTCCTTCGGGAGGGGGGTAATGTAATGTCGCCCCTACGTCCGCCGATAGGGCGCCGCGCCTTTGATAAGCTTGATGAGTATTTGATGTATGTAGGCGGCGGACGCCCATGTGCGAGGCTTGAGGGTAGTCAGATGTTGCTAGCTTAGAACCAGCTGTGTCTAAAGAATCTCTTGAATCGGTGACTGTGAAAAAAGTGTATCTTGTATTGCACATGTCTACCCAATACAATAGGTTTGGCGTTTTCAGCTAGGGATAACCCCCAAACCCCTCTAGACACTCTCGTGCCATGTTCCAATCAGAATTTGTCTGTGTCTGGAGCTCACCACTGTGTCAGTGAACTAGCTTCGCTCTCCCAGTTTGCAACGGACCTTAAATTAGCATGCTGCCACTAGAACAGTGGAACACTGAAATACAAAGATGTTCGGTTGCACAGTCAGAGCAAGAAGAGTAAGAGGAACAACTGGAAAAGAATGGGGCAGGAATCCAAACAGATTTTAGAAACCCGTCGCCGGGGCTGTGAGCGATTGGCGCTGATGATAAGTTCTGGGTGGTCGTGTCATTAATAACTACTGGTTATGGATGACCCTGCGAAACCAAATGACTGATCGGTCATACCTCCTGGCACGTAAATTAGATGGAACTGGTGACGTGAAAATTTGAGAACGCGTTGGCGTCGCAGATAGTTTTCTAGCATTTATGTTCGAAATTGCTTTTAAATGGGCTCTAGACGTACGTGCAAACAGGTTCTCAGCAGAAGGTTTTTGGAAGGAAATATTGACCAATAAACTCGCAATGCTTTTCCGTAGTCAACTGGTACAGTAAATCGATTCAACAATTTTCATTAAAAGCCTTTGTACCTAGGGACTTTCTTGATTTTTATCTAGATTTGTCAGTGCCGTTGGCTTTAGACAGGTTTAGTGCAGACACTGAGGTCAGAAAAAGCGAAAAGTCGGCACAAAAACCATCTTACTGATGAATTTGTAATCGTTGCTGCGGGCATTTGGCGCTTTGAAAGAAAGGTGAGTTTTTGGTGACGAAAGAACATCCGCGTGTCAGTCTGCGTTATGAACGGAGGAGGCAGAGTGTGTTGCTCTCTTACAATTACCTACAGTTAAGATCGTAAACTGTTCTTTGATGCACGTCATTGCCTCTTGAAAAGTCAAAAGCCTTCGAAAATGCAAATACAAATACCGGAGTTTTCCACTTAGTATCCCAGGGGATATAACACAGAAAATCACGTTTCTGAGTGAAAACATTGTCGCCAGTTAATATCCCAGGGATATTAACTGGACAAAGCCATGGGATATTAACTGGAATCAGCATGGGATTTTAACCGTAACAATGTTTTATCATAGATACAGTATGCATGTGTGAAGAAAATCATTACAAATTTGACATAAACATTGCCGCCAAGTAATATCCCATGGGATATAAAGCGGAAGAATCGTCCATGTAATATCCCAGTGGGATATTAAGTGGGGTGGGATAGTAAGTGGAAATCTCCGGTAGCTGCCAAGCCGCAAAACATTGTCTTTTGACTACTAAAACCAAAAAAATAACCTTTCATAATATATGGAAACCTTTCGTTTCAACCAACCTTGGAAACTACACTGAAATTTGGAAGGCAAAGAAAGATCCAGAATATTTCTGTGTTAAAGTTCAATGCGCCAGCTTTGACGCAATCGAGAGCGACTGAAGAACACACCAAATTGGGTGATTCGAAAAAATTATAGTTTATATGTGGATGTGGGTACGGATGTACGTATTTAGTTGGGGGCTAAATGTGCCTGATCTTTCGGCGAACTCCTCTAAAGCCGATTTTTAGGAATGACCGATAGCCCACTTTTGGGTTCCAATCGAAAGTAATGAAACAATGCAACAACCTATGGGCTTTTTTCCACCAAATGGATATTCTTGGATATTTCTATGCGGCTCCTAATAGGGTTTCAGGACCCTTTTTGCCAAACAAAGACTTTTGGACCCTGAAAATGGTTGACAAAAACCACTTATGATCTGAGAAAAGAATCCCTCGCGAAAATGCCATGCTTTAGTGGCACTTACAGTGTATGTACACACAATTAACAAAAATAAGGCAGAGAGAGAGAAAAGGAATGAAGAGAAGACAACGTCAAATTACGAGAAGGACGATCGGTCAGTTGAATGTTCCTTCCTAGCTGGAGTCCACAACTATCTATGAACGTGCAGTCCTTTGTTCCTGTTTTATTACACGAACGATTTACCTTCCAGTGCGACATAGCAATCTGCAGTGAGTACACATCTTATACAGAAAAACTAAAAGAACTATCGTACCGTCCTACTGTATGTTACCGGAAGGATCAAAAGTTTCTGCCGTCAGCCTTTGCCGTTGCATTCAAAAATTCTTCTGCCGACAAAAATCCAAACATTCACTGGTTGTGCGAACACACGCGCGCCAGACGAACAGAAAAATAGAGACAGAAAACAACAATGTAACGAAACCAAACAGGTTGTTTAGACAGTGAAACAACCATTTCGAATTGACTGTTTTCTCAAGACTAAAATAGTTTAATCGCATTTAGCAACAGTATTGCATGCGAATTTTTATCTGAAAATTAGATTTTACCCAGGTCGGTCTTAGAGCTTCGACTGTGGCAGCAGAAAAGTCACTTACTGATTTCTGCATAAGCAGAAGGAAAGGTTAGGACCAAGCGCAGTGCTGACCAAAACAGTAACATCTGCAGTGCCCTCAGAGCCGTGTTCTTCTTCGCTTTCTTCGCCCCCTTCTTTTTCTTCTTACTCCTGATTTTTCGGTCTTTCACCCTTCCTGGCTCTCCTCGTTTCACTGAAACGGCTCATATAATTCTTATACAGTTGTGGCGAAAACCATGCTGTGGAATCGGGCTACATATATTGGATTTGTTGGATGAATGTGTAAATTTTTTGATAAAATTTACTAAAACCTTTTTTGTACATGGATAAGTCTTTAAATAAAAGCGGAATATGTAATAATAATGTAGCTTTTGGGTGCATGTGAATAAAGTTATTGAATTAGTGTAGATGAACAGCTTGAAAGTATATGAGTTAGGTATAGGTGTACTGTTGGAAAGTCCGGGGTACTGTTATTTAAATATATTAATATTAAAATAAAACTATTATTAATAGTGCCATTTTAATAGTATTAAATCTATATTAATATTAAAATAGATGGCCTACTATTATATTAAATTAAATTAAAAATACACAGAGGGGGTAAATATTAAAATTTATTTTTAATAGTATTTTAATAGCATTTTAATAGTTTTGAACCTTGTCTGACAATTAGGGAAGGAGTTAACTATTTAAATCATAATAATTTTACCACAGAAAATGACAAAAATTGAAGATTTCTGACTGCCCTCTGAATCTCGAATGTGTTTTCTGTTGCAAATAGTAGAATTTATCTCACTAATAGGCATGAATGACAAAAGGACCTGAATCTAGTCAATAAACTATGTAAGTCTTTCCTTTCAAAAATTTGATGCATACTACTGTATGCATCAATAGTTTTTTCTATGGCTAGGTTGAGTTCTAATGAAATATAAAACCAGGTTCAGACAGAGTCATTTTAAAAAAACAGTTATAAATTTCCGCAGAAACATGCTTCTGAGTTGCATCTGAGATCAATTTTTCAACTAACACTAGCAACTTCAAGCAAAAGATGTTGTTTTGCCAGTTCGCTGAAGTGTCTCCAAAAGTTTTCGACTGCATTTTAGAATATACTATTAAAATTCTATTAAAACACTATTAAAATTGTTATTTAATAGTATTAATATTAAATCTAAATTAAAATTAACAGGGAACTATTATATTAATATTAAATTAAAATTAAAATCGGCTAGTTCTATTATATTAATATTAAATTAAAATAAAATTTCACTATTAAAATTACAGTAGTCCGGGGTTAGGAAAATAGGTTAAGGTTCAAGTAAAACATCGAAATTTCAGGTTCAAGTCCATCTTCTAAGAAATTTGGACAACAGCTTCAGGTTCAAGTCCACTGATATTTCTAAAAACTGTAAAATTTTGCACTGCTTGCAACTTTTCTGAATCCTATAAGCATGTCCACTGGCAGTACAAGACTTTTTTATTAGGCGGTACTTTCGTTTCTGACGTTTTCAGTTTGAAAAAGGTATATGAACATGAAACCTTTAAATTTCTGTGCAATGGAACCGAAAATTTTAGGAATTTTGCCTTAAATTCAACTCAAAATTGGAACCTATTAAAGTAATTAAAATAAACGGGATGTGTTCAAGCCCAGCTCAAATAAAATAGGTTCAGGTTCTGGTTCAAGTCCACGAATTACAGGTTAAAAACCTACTAATAGATCCAGATTCCATCGGACTTGCCAACAGTAGATAGGTGCACCACTGGAGGAATGTCATGAAGAAAGTTGCGCAGTAAATCGTTAATATTACTTACTTTTTGGTTCGGTAGCGCTCTTTTCTTTTTTCTGTCTTTCCGTTCCTCCTTGCTGTTTGGCCCATCTCACTAGCCGCGTGCATAAGAGCAACTTCAACAGCCATTCCACCAGAGCCGTTGCCGACTGCTACAATGAAACCAGTATTCACAGAAGTCTATTTAGGTAACTACAGAGCCCACTAAAAAGAGCATCTGGCCATTCATATGGCAATTCCTCATTCCTGACAACGCCAACTTTTTACCTTCCTTGCAAGTAAAACTGCAACAGAATGAAACTAGTTGGGGAAAAGGCTAAACTTTTCTGAATGTATAAGTCGTGTAAAGAAAGATATGGTGAACGATTCATAAGCTACTTCACTTTAAACTTTTCAGCTTCTTGTTTAGCATTTTTCACTTCACACTACAGAAAGAAGAACTGCTCTAAAGAAAGGCCGGTTGTTACGAAAAATTCCACTAGTCCACCGCGCACATGTAGACATACCTCAGCAGAGCAGTTGTGCTTCTTTGCCTTTTTTCTCCAGTTAGTCTTCCTTAAACGGTAAGCGCGCTTCTTGGTCTGGTCCGGTAGTTTTTGGGTGACCACTTTGACCTGAAACCGTAACCTACCGAAATGAGTACCTTAGGAGAACCAGTTCATCTCACCTCATCGTCGGTCTCTTTGCAAGGCTTTTTATTTTGTACTTTCACAGTTGACAGATTCTTCTCCACCACCCGAAAGGCAATTATTTTGCCCTTACATTTTGTAGATCCTTTCTGTCCAGCCTTTTGTCGAGCAGCTTTGCCTTTAGTTGCGCCTTTGGCTTGCTTCATGGGCTTTATCTCTCTTGGCTTGCTGAGTGGTTTGCCAGTGCAGTTCTGCTCTGTAGTCATGACTGGAATGTCATAGACAATTTTGAAAGCAGGTTCAAGCTGTTTAATGGAGTGTTCCTGTTCCTTTCCAGCCATCTTCTGTTTCTTCCTTTTCGTCAGAGCTGGCTGTCCTGCAGTGTGCAAGCCAGGAATTCCGCTTGGCATGCCGGCTACTACCTACTCTTGACTAGGCTACTTGACTCCTACTAGGACTGCTCTTGACCTAGGCTCGGCCTGTGTATAGCGTAATGCCGTCTAACACGCGTCAAGCGAGTGCGTCTGATTGCTCTTCTGAACCTTTTCCTCCAGCTGTCTCTGCTTTGTTGGGCAAGTTAGAACTTGTTCTCGACGGCCAAAACAAACTGATCGGACTGGTGTCTAATCTACTTCAATCCCAGTTGGAGCAGGCGAAGGAATTCCGAGAAAGTCAGCAGGAATTGGCCGAGTTGCGTGTGGAGAATGCGGAGTTGCGTCAGAAACTGGCTGCCCCAACCGCTACCTTCCCGTCTGCTGCCCTGGACCCTCTGACTGTGGCACAGGACATCTGTGAGAGACAGGAAAAGCAACTGAATCTGGTTGTGTTCGGACTGCCGGAAGAGAAGACAACTGACTCGGAGCAGAACGGTCTGGACAGAGCGATGGTAGAGCAAGCAGCAGATAGACTCAAACTGAACTCGTGCGTCGAAGGCGTTCATCGGGATGGCGTGAGAGGACAGAACAACAAGCCGCGACTTCTGAAAGTGCGTTTTACGGACATTCACAGTAGGCACATGTTTTTGAATGCCGGTGGTTTTAAAGCATTGCAGAGTGTATCGGGTGCTGAGCGCATTTATGTTAGGAAAGACATGACGTTTCTCGAGCGTGAAAAGGCCAGACAAATGCGCGGTAACGTTGGTGCGGGTAGGAATAGGCCCAAGTACGGTCAGCCGCCAACTAAGGTGCTCTCTAAGGCTAGAACTGAATCTGTGTCCGATGGCGAAGAGTTTAGCTCGGTAAACTAGAAGGTCGCCCAGATGCACAAAAATTTGGTGTAGAGATTTTTGCGTTTAATTCACAGAGTATTGTAAACAAATTGGTCGACCTTAAAAGTTTTCTGAGCTCTAAACTCAACAGTGTAGTAGTTATTTTTGAGACATGGCTAGGTGATTTACCATCGTCTGTGTTACCGTATAACGATGTTTTTTCTATTTATCGTTGTGACCGGTGCGGCAGACAAGGCGGCGGTGTATTGGTTATGGTACCGATCGACTGGCATTCATACCAACCTATCGCATCGGTTGTTTCTGACTGCTTTGAGGGCTGTTGGGTTGAAATTAGTGGGAGCGGGTCCGAAAAATTGTTGGTAGCTGCAGTGTACCGCCCTCCTGGAGGCTCTCCTGACTTGACTCCATTGCTAAATTTCTTAGATGCAGGTCTTTCTAGGGGCAAGCCCACAGTAGTAGTAGGCGATTTCAATTTGCCTGGAATAAATTGGAGTGATATGACTGTAAATGGAAGTGTTGACTCTAAAGAATTCCATTTCTTAGAATTTTCCATTTCGCGTGGATTAGAGCAATGTGTTCATTGTCCAACCAGGAACCAAAATATTCTTGACCTTTTCTTTTTATCCGATAAAGAGTTTTTAATTATTTGTCTGTGTTAGAGCCATTTTCGACTAGTGATCATGAAATGATGTATGGCCACCTAAATGTAAAATTGTCCAATAACACCAAAATGAAAACAACTAAAGTCAGAAACTTTTTTAGAGCTAGGTATGACAAAATTGAACAAGCACTGGAAGTGCTAAATTGGAATGAGGTTTTTTATCCTTGCACAACTCCAGAGGAAATGTGGATTGCGTTTTTATGTATTATAAATCCATTAATTGCAAAGTATGTTCCTTGGAAATCAAGCTCAAAGAAAGCTAAAATACGGTGGTCCAGAGAATGTCAACGGCTTGAAGTTAAACAAAAAGCGGCCCATAGAAAGTACCGCCTTACTGGTGCAATAGAAGATAAACAAAAATCGCGCGATCTTGCTAAAGCTTTAAGAAAAAAACGTAGGGAAGAAGAACGCGACAGTGAGCAGAGGGTTCTTGCAACAGGTACAGATAGAGCTTTTTGGCAGTTTGTTAGATCTAAGACAAAATGTCGGGGAAAAAATCCACCGATCAAAACTGATCAGGATCAAATTATTACCGATGAAAAAGTTAAAAGTGAGCTTTTTAATCAATATTTTGCATCTGTTTTTCAACCCAAAGACAAAGTGGTTTACTTCTATCCAGAATTGACACAGTCAACCTTAGAAGCTGTTGAATTCAAACCTGAATGGGTATATGCTCGTCTAATGGAACTGCCAAATAAACAATCCCCGGGTCCTGATGGACTTGGTCAGTTTTTTGTTAAAAAACTGGCTTTTCAGCTAGCTTATCCCCTTACTAGGATTTTTCAAGAATCTTTCAGGCTGGGAACAGTGCCACGTGATTGGAAGCTGGCAAATGTAGTTCCAGTTTTTAAGAAAGGAGCAGCATCTAAGGTTGGCAATTATCGTCCAATAAGTTTGACATCAGTTCCCTGTAAAGTTATTGAATCAATAATAAAGGATGAAATGCTAAAATTTCTTATTCAGAAAGGGTTGATTTCTGAAAGTCAACATGGATTTCTGTCTAGAAAATCTACAGTTACACAATTACTGTTGTGCATCAATGACTGGACTCAAGCTATAGATCAGGGCAAATTTGTTGAGGTTTTTTACATGGATGTTGCAAAAGCTTTTGATTCTTGCGACCACAACATTTTGTGTGCTAAACTTAGAGCATATGGTATTAAAGGAAATTTGCTGAGTTGGATCAAAGCTTATCTTAGTGAACGCAAACAAAAAGTGATAATCGACAGACAAATGTCAGGACCTGTTGATGTTACCTCTGGAGTTCCGCAAGGATCATGTTTGGGGCCATTATTATTTTTGATATACATAAATGATCTACCCAAACTCTTTGATAACAGTAGTGTAAAAGTTCGTATGTTTGCTGATGATTGTAAAATATATATTAATTTTCCAAAAGAAAGATATAATTTGGACGAATTTAAGGGTTGTATTGAAAATATTTTAGATTGGTGCGAAGCTGTAAAGCTTACACTTGCCTTGCATAAGTGCAATATTTTGCACTTAGGTGGGACAAATCCTAAACATCAGTATGAAGTTAGAGGTAATCAAATTGAAAGTGTTAATGAAGTAAGGGATCTTGGTGTCCTGGTTGGACTGGACCATAACTCAAATTTGTGTTTTTCGAAACACTGTCTTAAAGTTGCAAAAGAGGCTGCAGTGAAATCAAAATTGATATTTGCAGCTTTTTGTAGTAGAAATCCTGATTTTTTGCTTCAATTGTACAAAACGTTCGTCCGCCCAAAATTAGAGTATGCCACCCCAGTCTGGAATCCTTTTAAAGTGAAGGATATTAGGGTTTTGGAGAGTGTCCAGAGGTCGTTTACACTGCGGCTAAACAAAAATGAAATGCAGGGTTTCTATATTGACCGACTTCGAAAATTTGACTTGGAGACTCTAGAAACGCGACGTATTATCATTGACTTACAGTACGTATACCGAATTGTGTACGGACTGAATGATATGCGTTTTGAAGACTATTTTGAATGGGCTAAAACCATGCGTACAAGAGGTCATGATAAGAAACTGTATCTACCGGTTTTAAAGAAAAACCTCAATTGTAGAAAGTTCTCATTCGCAGTCAGAACCATCCGGCTATGGAATAATTTACCTAGTGAAGTTGTCAATTCGAATTCTCTTAATCTGTTTACAAAAAGAATTAGTAGCCTGCCTATGTTTGATCTAACTTCGGCAACATAAGACCATACGTGGTCGTCTGTATGCCGCGCCCAACATTTGTATTTCGTTCTTTTCTGTGTTTGGGCGAAATAAACTTACTTACTTACTTACTTACTTACTATCTGATCTGGAGTGAACATGCTTCTCATTAGGTCATACTGTCTATTGGCGGCAGACTTGGATGAACAGGGAGGCTCGTCTTCTTCTACTTGGAGCCAAGGTGTTGCCCTGACAATGGCCAACTTGAGCTTTTTGGGATTACTAACAAGCACACGAATGGGTGCTTTCTTTGCATCTGCACACTTCTGTTTTGCCTTCCTCTTCTCATTATGTTTCTCCAGCTTGATTGCTTTTCGTTCCTTCTTTAGTTGATGCCTGCTGTTCATCTGTGCGAGGTCTTCTCCTTGCATCGCAGCTTTCTTTCCAATTAGAATTGCAGTTGGATACCATTTGCAATCACCTAACTCTTTCTGCTCCTCTTCATTCTTCTCTAATTCCTCTTCATCCGAGAAACCTTCATTCTGTTGTTCAGTCTTGTCTTCTTGTTGTTGTTGTGCATTCACTTTTTCCTCCAGTGCAACTTCTTCTTGTCCACTTTCCTCCTCTTGATCCTGCTCCTCTTCTTTCTCCTCTTCTTGTTCACATTCCTCCTCTGGATCCCACTCTTCTCCTTCTTCTTCCTGTTCTTCTTGTTTGTTGTCCATTTCTTTCTCTTCTCCCTCTTCTTGTTCAATTTCTCCCTCTCCATTCTGCACCTCTTCTTTCTCCACTTCTTCCTGATTGTCCTCCTCTTTGTTCTCCATTTCCTCCACTTCTTCTTTTTGCACACTTTCCTCCACTTGATCCCATGTCTCTTCTTTCTTCTCTTCTTCCTGTTGGTCCTGTTTGTTCTCCTCGTCTTCTTGTTTACGCTCTTCTTGTATACCTTCCTTGTCTTTCTCCTGTTTCTCTTCTTTCAATTCTTCATCCTCTTGATCCCATTTGTTCTCCATTTTCTCCTCTTCTCCTTCTTCTTTTTCAAGTTCTTCCTCAGGATCCTGCACCTCTTCTTTCTCCTTTCCCTCTTGCTCATGCACACTTTCATCAACTTCATGCAGCTTCTCTTCTATCTCCTCTTTCACCTGCGATTTCTCCTGTCCATCATTCTCCTTGTCAGTTTCCTTCTTTTCCTCCTGTTCTTCACCTGTTTCCTTCCGTTTATTCTGGACATTTGGTGGGTGATCTAAATCGTTTTTCTCCTAACTAGAAACGACTGCACTGACTTCTGCCCAAACAGAGACATATAGTGTCTGTTGCCAATTTAATCTGGTCAACTGGAGTGAGCTAAATGTAACTTTCGAAACACCATAGTAGCACTGTGTGCATAAAGATGTGTGCAGTAAAGATGGCTTCTGGGATAGAATATCTATTCTTGTAGTCTTTGTTTCACTGACTGCATTTAACAAAGCAAATATTTTTTTACAATTCTGGTATTGCAATGCAATGCAGTGCAATGTAGGTTTTATTAGAAATTAATAAAAAGTTGTTAACTTTATCATCTTCTTAAATACAGATTATACATGAGCAACATTTGATAATAAATATGTTCCATTTTAAAACAATTAAAATACCCCAGTTTTCAGATATGTATAGAACTGGGTAGGTTAGCATAAGGGATGTATATTTTCCTTAAAAAATCGAACTGTTGTCTTCCAGATTTTTTCAAAATGGCGGAAAAAACTGCAGCTCAAGTTCCGAGTTTCCTGCCCTACCCTTATAATAGAATGGGAAAAACTGCATTTGAAAGAATTGTATAAAGAGTTTACCTTGGAAAAGAATTCTTAGAATGGGAAAAACTGCATTTCAAGGAATGGTCTAAAGATATTACTTTGCAAAAGAATTCCTAGAATGGGGAAAACAGCATTTCAAAGAATGGCCTGAAGAGGTTACTTTGAAAAGGAATTCCTACAATGTGAAAACTGCATTTCAAGGAACGGCCTAAAGAGTTTACTTTGGAAAAGAATAGAAAGAGAAAAACTCGATTTTGAAGAATGGTCAAAGAGATTACTTTTTTGAAGAGCAAATCTTAGAATGGGAAAACTGGATTTCAAACAATCTCCTAAAGAGCTTACATTGCAAAGGAGTTCCTAGAATGGCAAAACATCATTTAAAAGAATCCCCGAATTCCTAGAATGGGAAAAACGGCATCTCAAAGAATGGCCTAAAGAGTTAACTTTGAAAAGAATTCCCTAAATAGGAAAACCTGCACTTCAAGGAATGATCTAAAGAGATTACTTTGAAAAATAATTCCTAGAATAGGAAAAGCTGCAAAGAATGGTCTAAGGAGTTTACTTTGCAAAGTAATTCCAAGAATGGGAAAGACGGCATTTCAAAGAAGCTCCTAACAGTTTACTTTTAAAAGGAATTCTTACAGTGGGAAAAACGGCATTTCAAAGCATGGCCTAAAGAGTTTACTTTGAAAAGAATTCCCAGAATGGGAAAAACTGCATTTCAAGGAATGGTCTAAAAGTTTACATTGAAAAAGAATTTCTAGAATAGGAAAACCTACTTTTCAAGAAATGGCCTAAAGTGTTTACTTTGAAAAGAATTCCCAGAATGGGAAAACCTCATTTCAAGGAATGGTCTAAAAAGCTTACTTTGAAAATGAATTCCTAGAATAGGAAAAACTGCATTTCAAAGAATGGTCTAAAGAGTTTACTTTGCACAGGGGTTCCTAGAATGGGAAAAACGGCATTTCCCGGAATCCTGGTTGCATCACTACTAAAGACTTTACTTTGAAAAGAATTCCCAGAATGGGAAAAACTGCATTTCAAGGAACGGCATAAAGAGATTGCGTTGAAAAAGAATTCCTAGAATGGGAAAAACGGCATTTCAAAGAATGGCCTAAAGAGTTCACTTTGAAGATAATTCTCAGAATGGGAAAAACTGCATTTCAAAATATGGTCTAAAAAGCTTACTTTGAAAAAGAATTCCCAGAATAGGAAAAACTGAATTTCAAAGATTCTTGGAATTCCTAGAATGGGAAAAACGGCATTTCAAAGAAGCTCCTAAAGAGTTTACTTTTAAAAGGAATTCCTAGAATGGCAAAAACGGTATTTCAAAGAATGGCCTAAAGAGTTTACTTTGAAAAGAATTCCCAGAATGGGAAAAACTGCATTTCAAGGAGTGGTCTAAAAAGTTTACCTTGAAAAAGGATTTCTAGAACAGGAAAACCTGCATTTCAAGAAACAGCCTAAAGAGTTTACTTTGAAAAGAATTCCCAGAATGAAAAAAACTGAATTTCAAGGAATGGTCTAAAAAGTTTACCTTGAAAAAGAATTCCTAGAATAGGAAAAACTGCATTTCAAAGAATGGTCTAAAAGTTTACATTGAAAAAGAATTTTTAGAATAGGAAAACCTACTTTTCAAGAAATGGCCTAAAGTGTTTACTTTGAAAAGAATTCCCAGAATGGGAAAACCTCATTTCAAGGAATGGTCTAAAAAGCTTACTTTGAAAATGAATTCCTAGAATAGGAAAAACTGCATTTCAAAGAATGGTCTAAAGAGTTTACTTTGCACAGGGGTTCCTAGAATGGGAAAAACGGCATTTCCCGGGATCCCGGTTGCATCACTACTAAAGCCTTTTTTTTTTTACGAACAAAGTTTTATTTCTGAAATGGGTTAGTGAAACACATGTGGGTTAGTACACACACAGCAGCTGGGCTCGGATCCTTGTTGCACAAAATGTTGTATAGAGCAGTTTATCTCGATACTTGAAACTTTTAAGAGAACGGTGTTATGTTTCCCTACTCATTGCTGAATCAGAAAGAAACGCAAGTATTTGTCCCAAATTGCGGTAAAGGCATCTTCCTTCTTCAACATTATGCTGGCCAAATGTGCAGTTTTCAAGCTTGCCTTTATAAAATGCCTAAAGGTCATGTCGGAAAAATCTTTAACTTCCCATCGAGCTAAACTGTATATAAACCCTTTCGTATAAATGCCTAACAGATTCAAAACTGTTGCATTTACAAACAGGTCATGAATTTGTCCAAATAGTGCTGAGATTAGATCAAATGTTACCTCCTGGTGTTCAATTTCAAGAATAAGTGATTCTAACATTCTCCATGCTTTTTTAGCTACCACGCAATAATAGAGCATGTGCTCCACTGTATCAGTTTTCTGCAAATGGCACTGTTTACAATTCATATCGTCTACTATTCTTCTATAGAATAAATACTGCTTCGTTGGAACTATCCTATGCAACACACGGTATTGAAAATTCCGCAATTTAACATCAGGTAACAAACGGTAACACTACTAAAGACTTTACTTTGAAAAGAATTCCCAGAATGGGAAAAACTGCATTTCAAGGAACGGCATAAAGAGATTGCTTTAAAAAAGAATTCCTAGAATGGGAAAAACGGCATTTCAAAGAATGGCCTAAAGAGTTTACTTTGAAAAGAATTCCCAGAATGGGAAAAACTGCATTTCAAGGAGTGGTCTAAAAAGTTTACTTTGAAAAAATTTCATGAATAGGAAAACCTGCATTTCAAGAAACAGCCTAAAGAGTTTACTTTGAAAAGAATTCCCAGAATGAAAAAAACTGAATTTCAAGGAATGGTCTAAAAAGCTTACTTTGAAAATGAATTCCTAGAATAGGAAAAACTGCATTTCAAAGAATGGTCTAAAGAGTTTACTTTGCACAGGGGTTCCTAGAATGAGAAAAACGGCATTTCCCGGGATCCCGGTTGCATCACTACTAAAGACTTTACTTTGAAAAGAATTCCCAGAATGGGAAAAACTGCATTTCAAGGAACGGCATAAAGAGATTGCTTTGAAAAAGAATTCCTAGAATGGGAAAAACAGCATTTCAAAGAATGGCCTAAAGAGTTTACTTTGAAGAGAATTCTCAGAATGGGAAAAACTGCATTTCAAAATATGGTCTAAAGAGTTTACTTTTAAAAGGAATTCCTAGAATGGCAAAAACGGTATTTCAAAGAATGGCCTAAAGAGTTTACTTTGAAAAGAATTCCCAGAATGGGAAAAACTGCATTTCAAGGAGTGGTCTAAAAAGTTAACTTTGAAAAAAATTCATGAATAGGAAAACCTGCATTTCAAGAAACAGCCTAAAGAGTTTACTTTGAAAAGAATTCCCAGAATGAAAAAAACTGAATTTCAAGGAATGGTCTAAAAAGTTTACTTTGAAAAAGAATTCCTAGAATAGGAAAAATGCATTTCAAAGATTCTCGGAATTCCTAGAATGGGAAAAACGGCATTTCAAAGGAGCTCCTAAAGAGTTTACTTTTAAAAGGAATTCCTAGAATGGGAAAAACCGTATTTCGAAGAATGGCCTAACGAGTTTACTTTGAAAAGAATTCCCAGAATGGGAAAAACTGCATTTCAAGGAGTGGTCTAAAGAGTTTACCTTGAAAAAGGATTTCTAGAACAGGAAAAACTGCAGTTCAAGGAACAGTCTAAAGAGTTTACTTTGAAAAGCAATTCCTAGAATGGCAAAAACGGCATTTCAAAGAATAGCCTAAAGAGTTTACTTTGAAAAGAATTCCTAGAATGGGAAAAACTGCATTTCAAAATATGGTCTAAAAAGCTTACTTTGAAAAAGAATTCCCAGAATAGGAAAAACTGCGTTTCAAGAGATGGCCTAAAGAGGTTACTTTGAAAAAGAATTCCTAGAATAGGAAAAATGAATTTCAAAGATTCTCGGAATTCCTAGAATGGGAAAAAACGGCATTTCAAAGAAGCTCCTAAAGAGTTTACTTTTAAGAGGAATTCCTAGAATGGGAAAAACGGTATTTCAAAGAATGGCCCAAAGAGTTTACTTTGAAAAGTATTCCCAGAATGGGAAAAAGTGCATTTCAAGGAATGGTGTAAAACCTAAAAAGCTTACTTTGAAAAGAATTTCTAGAAATGGAGAACCTGCATTTCAAGAAATGGCCTAAAGAGATTACTTTCAAAAGAAATTGCCAGAATTGGAAAAACTGTATTTCAACAAACGGCCTAAAGAGATTGCTTTGAAAAGTAATTCCTACAATGGGAAAAACGGCATTTCAAAGACGCTCCTAAAGAGTTTACTTTTGAATGGAATTCTTAGAATGGGAAAAACGGTATTCCTCCAAGGAATGGCCTAAAGAGTTTACGTTGAAAAAGAATTCCCACAATGGGAAAAACTGCATTTCAAGGAATGGTCTGTAGAGATTACTTTGAAAAGGAACTGCTATAATGGAAAAATGGCATTAAAAAAAGAAACTGCTGAACAGTTTACTTTGCAAAGGAATTCCTACAATGGGATAAATGCATTTCAAAGAATGGTCTAAAGAGTTTACTCTAAAACGGGATTCCCAGAATGGGAAAAAACCGCATTTCACGGAATGGACTAAAAAGTTTACTTTGAAAAAGAATTCCTACAATAGGAAAACCTGCATTTCAAGAAATGGTCTAAAGAGTTTACTTTGAAAAGAATTCCCAGAATGGGAAAAATTGCATTTCAAGGAATGGTCTAAAGATATTACTTTGAAAAAGAATTCCTAGAATAGGAATGGTCTAAAGAGCTTACCTGGAAAAGAATTCCAAGAATGGGAAAAACTGCATTTCAAGGAATGGTCTAAAAAGTTTACTTTGAAAAAATTCCTAGAATAGGAAAAACCTGCATTTCAAGAAATGGCCTAAAGAGTTTACTTTGAAAGAATTCCGAGAATGGGAAAAACCGTATTTCAGGGAATGGTCTAAAAGGCTTACTTTGAAAAAGAATTTCTAGAATAGGAAAACCTGCATTTCAAGAAATGGCCTAAAGAGATTGCTTTGAAAAATAATTCCTACAATGGGAAAAACGGCATTTGAAAGAATGGCCTAAAGAATTTACTTTGAAGAGAATTCTCAGAATGAAAAAAACTGCATTTCAAGGAATGGTCTAAAAAGCTTAATTTGAAAAATAATTCCTAGGACAGGAAAACCTGCATTTCAAGCAATGGCTTAAAGAGATTACCTTGAAAAAGAATTTCTAGAATAGGAAAACCTGCATTTCAAGAAATGGCCTAAAGAGATTGCTTTGAAAAATAATTCCTATACAATGGGAAAAACGGCATTTGAAAGAATGGCCTAAAGAATTTACTTTGAAGAGAATTCTCAGAATGAAAAAAACTGCATTTCAAGGAATGGTCTAAAAAGCTTAATTTGAAAAAGAATTCCTAGGATAGGAAAACCTGCATTTCAAGCAATGGCCTAAAGAGATTACCTTGAAAAAGGATTTATAGAACAAGAAAAACTGCAGTTCAAAGAATGGTCTAAAGAATTTACTTTGAAAACCAATTCCTAGAATGGGAAAAACTGCATTTCAGGGAATGACCTAAAGATATCACTTTGAAAAAGAATTCCTAGAATAGGAAAACCTGCATTTCAAGAAATGGCCTAAAGAGATTACTATCAAAAGGAATTCCCAGAATGGGAAAAACGGCATTTCAAAGAATGGCCTAAAGAGTTTACTTTGAAAAGAATTCCCAGAATGGGAAAAGTGCATTTCAAGGAATGGTCTAAAGATATTACTTTGAAAAAGAATTCCTAGAATAGGAATGGTCTAAAGAGTTTACCTGGAAAAGAATTCCCAGAATGGGAAAAACTGTATTTCAAGGAATGGTCTAAAGATATTACTTTGAGAAAGGAATTGTCTAAAAATTTCCAAGGAATTGTCTAAAAAGTTTACTTTGAAAAAATTCCTAGAATAGGAAAAACCTGCATTTCAAGAAATGGCCTAAAGAGTTTACTTTGAAAAGAATTCCCAGAATGGGAAAAACCTCATTTCAAGGAATGGTCTAAAAAGCTTAGTTTGAAAATGAATTCCTACAATATTCAAACCTGCATTTAAAAAAATGACTCTAAAATGAATTCCTAGAATAGGAAAAACTACATTTCAAAGAATGGTCTAAGAGCTTACTTTGTAAAGGAATTCGTAGAATGGGAAAAATGCATTTCAAAGAATAGTCTAAGAAGTTTACTTTGAAAAGCAATTCCTAGAATGGAAAAAACGGCATTTCAAAGATTCTCCGAATTCCTAGAATGGGAAAAAACGGCATTTAAAAGAATCTCTCAATCCCTAGAATTAGAAAAACGGCATTTCAAAGAAGCTCCTAAAGGGTTTACTTTTAAAAGGAATTCCTAGAATGGGAAAAACGGTATTTCAAAGAATGGCCTACAGAGTTTACTTTGAAAAGAATTCCCAGAATGGGAAAAACTGCATTTCAAGGAATGGTCTAAAAAGCTTACTTTGAAAAAGAATTTCTAGAATAGGAAAACCTGCATTTCAAGAAATGGCCTAATGAGATTACTTTGAAAAAGGATTTATAGAACAGGAAAAACTGCAGTTCAAAGAATGGTCTAAAGAGTTTACTTTGAAAAGAATTCCCAGAATGGGAAAAACTGCATTTCAGGGAATGACCTAAAGAGTTTACTTTGAAAAGAATTCCCAGAATGGGAAAAACCTCATTTCAAGGAATGGTCTAAAAAGCTTACTTTGAAAAAGCATTCATACAATAGGCAAACCTGCATTTCAAGGAATGGCCTAAAGATATTACTTTGAAAAAGAATTCCTAGAATAGGAATGGTCTAAAGAGTTTACTTGGAAAAGAATTCCCAGAATGGGAAAAACGGCATTTCAAAGAATGGCCTAAAGAGTTTACTTTGAAAAGAATTCCCAGAATGGGAAAAACCTCATTTCAAGGAATGGTCTAAAAAGCTTACTTTGAAAAAGCATTCCTACAATAGACAAACCTGCAATTAAAAAAATGACTCTGAAAATGAATTCCTAGAATAGGAAAAACTGCATTTCAAAGAATGGTCTAAAGAGTTTACTTTGAAAAGAATTCCCAGAATGGGAAAAACCTGCATTTCAAGAAATGGGCTAAAGAGATTACCTTGAAAAAGGATTTCTAGAACAGGAAAAACTGCAGTTCAAAGAATGGTCTAAAGAATTTACTTTGAAAAGGAATTCCTAGAATGGGAAAAACGGCATTTCAAAGAATGGTCTAAAGAGTTTAGCTGGAATAGAATTCCCAGAATGGGAAAAACTGTATTTCAAGGAATTGTCTAAAAAGTTTACTTTGAAAAAATTCCTAGAAGAGGAAAAACCTGCATTTCAAGAAATGGCCTAAAGAGTTTACTTTGAAAAGAATTCCCAGAATGGGAAAAACCTCATTTCAAGGAATGGTCTAAAAAGCTTACTTTAAAAAAGAATTCCTACAATAGGAAAACCTGCATTTCAAAAAATGACTCTAAAAATGAATTCCTAGAATAGGAAAAACTACATTTCAAAGAATGGTCTAAAGAGTTTACTTTGAAAAGAATTCCCAGAATGGGAAAAACCTCATTTCAAGGAATGGTCTAAAATGCTTACTTTAAAAAAGAATTCCTACAATAGGAAAACCTGCATTTAGAAAAATGACTCTGAAAATGAATTCCTAGAATAGGAAAAACTACATTTCAAAGAATGGTCTAAAAAGTTTACTTTGAAAAGAATTCCCAGAATGGGAAAAACCTCATTTCAAGGAATGGTCTAAAATGCTTACTTTAAAAAAGAATTCCTACAATAGGAAAACCTGCATTTAGAAAAATGACTCTGAAAATGAATTCCTAGAATAGGAAAAACTACATTTCAAAGAATAGTCTAAAGAGTTTACTTTGAAAAGAATTCCCAGAATGGGAAAAACCTCATTTCAAGGAATGGTCTAAAATGCTTACTTTAAAAAAGAATTCCTACAATAGGAAAACCTGCATTTAAAAAAATTACTCTGAAAATGAATTCCTAGAATAGGAAAAACTGCATTTCAAAGAATGGCCTAAAGAGTTTACTTTGAACAGGATTCTCAGAATGAAAAAAACTGCATTTCAAGGAATGGTCTAAAAAGTTTACTTTGAAAAGGAATTCCTAGAATAGGAAAAACTGCATTTCAAAGAATGGTCTAAAGAGCTTACTTTGCAAAGGAATTCCTACAATGTAGAATGGGAAAAAAGCATTTCAAAGAATAGTCTAAGAAGTTTACTTTGAAAAGCAATTCCTAGAATGGAAAAAACGGCATTTCAAAGATTCTCCGAATCCCTAGAATTGGAAAAACGGCATTTCAAAGAAGCTCCTAAAGAGTTTACTTTTAAAAGGAATTCCTAGAATGGGAAAAACGGTATTTCAAAGGAGCTCCTAAAGAGTTTACTTTTAAAAGGAATTCCTAGAATGGGAAAAACGGTATTTCAAAGAATGCTTATAGAGTTTACTTTGAAAAGAATTCCCCGAATGGGAAAAACTGCATTTCAAGGAATGGTCTAAAAAGCTTACTTTGAAAAAGAATTCCTAGAATAGGAAAACCTGCATTTCAAAAAATGGCCTAAAGGGATTACCTTGAAAAAGGATTTCTAGAACAGGAAAAACTGCAGTTCAAGGAATAGTCTAAAGAGTTTACTTTGAAAAGCAACGTTTAAAGAGTTTACTTTGAAAAGGAATTCCTAGAATGGGAAAAATGCATTTGAAATAACGGTCCAAATAGTTTACTTTTAAAATGAATTCCTAGAATGGGAAAACGGCATTTCAAAGAATGGCCTAAAAAGTTTACTTGAAAAACTGCATTTCAAGGAATGGCCTAAAAAGTTTACTTTGAAAAAGAATTCCTATAGATAATAGGAAAACCTGCGTTTCAAGAAATGGCCTAAAGAGCTTACTTTGAAAATAATTTCCAGAATGTCAGAAACTGCATTTCAAGGAATGGCCTAAAGGTTTAGTTTGAAAGGGATTTCCTAGATTGGGAAAACTGCATTTCAAAGAAAGGCCTAAAGAGTTCAGTTTAGAAAAGAAAAGCTATGGCAGACTAAGAATGTTTATCTAAATCTAAGTCTAATGTTTTTATTAAGTTTCAATAAAATTCTTACTATTTTTTGCCGAAACTGCTGTATTTATATTTGGCAAGTTGATAATCAATTGGCCTATACTGTAAGTTCATTAGGCGAGAATTAGAAATCGTCCCAGCTCACCCAGTCTAAATGTCAGACGTTTGAGTCCCTTGTCTTGAATACACGTAACTAACTAGCTTTCACACTTTCCGTTTTCTAGAAAAACCAGTCAATCTCAAAACAATTGGTTGACTTCTATTCTAGGTTTTCAACAGGCAGTCCTATGGGGAAAGAAGGTCAGAATTTTTCATGTTCCATTCCAATCTTGGGCTGCTGCACATTTGAGCCGCTCACCAGTGACGTTCAACCTAGCAATTTTTTTCACAAATTCCATTTTCAGTCCAGTTGCTCAAATTAGGCTTTTTTAAAAGTGAAGAAATCCATAAACAGTTTTGTCAGACTGTTCAAAACAATATGTTCTTGCTCAGCTTTAACAGAGCTTAATGTGTTCTTTTCCAAACATTTTCGATTATCTACGTGCGACCCTCGATTGGATTACATACAATCTATGGTACATTTTTCATAGGAAATAACTATGGTAACACTGACAGACTTACCTGAAGCTGAAAGTTTGATTACAGTTCCGTCCACACTGTTACTTTCACCTTAGATTACCTATTATTAACAAAAGAATGTTTGTTCAAGAATTCTAAAAGCATTTAAAGTACAGAGAACACGGTTTGCTCATTTCATATTTCTGAAATTATATTAAATATAGCTTAACTTAAAATTCGCATAACTCTGTTAATTTGTTTTACATTTTCAGTTTTTGTTCATAAAGTCTAATTAGATTTTAGTAAGATTTTTTGAATCTACCAGATTATAAATAATCTTAGAGAAAAGCTTTGGCAACAGGCAGAAGTCAGCACATGACAAGATATCAGAATCGAAAGTATGACACAAGGCACTCGCGAGAGAAAGGCCATTTCTGGTAGTGTTTTCAAATTTGCCTCAAGCTACCAGTTTGGTGACCTTTCCACCCTTAG
Organism: Sabatieria punctata; assembly: GCA_030248155.1. Classification (NCBI taxonomy): domain Eukaryota; kingdom Metazoa; phylum Nematoda; class Chromadorea; order Araeolaimida; family Comesomatidae; genus Sabatieria; species Sabatieria punctata. The sequence continues at coordinate 82,407 of JASANB010006073.1, read as the reverse complement.
CGCACCTACCTGGTTCAGTCGTGGTGACTACTAAAGATGTTCACGAGCCTAAAAGTCGCGGATCAGCTCGACTCGATTGTGAGCTCTATTTAGGTCAGCTCGTTTGTGCGCAAAAACAACCTCGCTCGAGCTCGGCTCGCGAGCTTTAAATTTGGCGGAAAGCTCGAAAAAATAGAAAAGTAACATCTTAAAATCAATTTTTAAGGCTTTTCCTCACTAATTAGGCGGTTTTTTGTTTGTTAGCTTAAAATAAAGTAGCAAACATAGAAACTAAACGAACCTTTCCTCAAAAAGCACAATATTTTCAAATTTGATTAAATGTTACACATTTTTAAGTTTGCAGCGCGCTCTGAGCTCGGCTTGGACCGCAAGCTTTCTAACCTTAATTAGCTCGCTCAAACTGGGCTCGCGAGCCGAGTCTAGCCGAGCTGAGCCGAGCTTTTCCAGGCTCGTGAACTCTAGTGACTACAACTAGCTAGCACAGTTGTTTTCCCATTCAAAGAGTCTAGAAACAGTGTATTCAAAAATCTGACCGACTTTTAAAACATCAAGTAAAATTTCCAAGTGCTTTTCAATAAAAGTCTTGTTCCAAAAAACTTTAAACGCTTTCTTAAATTTTTGCTACTAAAACAGTTTTTGTCTTATTCTTGAATCCAATTTCGCTATAGGAAGTCATTTAAGAAAACTCTAAGAAATTGGAAGTTATCAGACCATACATGTAACAGCTCCGGGCCGACCTGGGGGAGGGGGAGGGGGTTCCTCAGATGGGGGGTCGAGGGGGGTTGTCCGTTTGTCCAGAGGGGGGGTCAAAAATTTCAAAAAGCTCCAGAACGCCTGGAAATGCGTTTTTAGTACGTTTTTTCAGTAAGGACGCTAAAAATCGCTATTTTAAGCTGCCAAATAGCGTTTTAGAGCCAAAAACAAGCAAAAAATGACAAAAAGGGCTTCCAAAAACACCGATTTCTCTTAAATATCGGCAGTGGAAGCGCCAAATTCGGTTTCCAAAGACTTTTCAAGTGAATTTTAGGCTAAAAATTAGTGATTTCTGACCCAGTTTGCTAATACTGGAGCCACTACTTTAGTACTTGTATTTTTTGGTCGGAGGGGGTCCCTTAACCTGTCTCGGGGGTGAGGGGGGTTGGCCTTTCCAGCAGGGGGGTAACCCCCCAACCCCCCTCTAGTAGATGTATGCATCAGACGATAAAAGCACCATTATGAGCCAAGACAGAACCGCCATCTATAGCAGTGCTTTGTATGTGTCCCCCAGGCAGCCATTTTATGACGGTTCGTCCTTGGCAGTCCATTTTTCCTCAGACAGTATGAATTTAGTCCAAAAGGTCTGACATTTTTGCTCAAAAAGTCGAAATATATTTTTGTTTAAAACATTCAGTAATCATTTTGGTTAGAAGCCATAGCTTAATGAAAACTACTGACATTTTGGCTCGGAAACTATAATCTTTTAGGTTTGTCAGCTGAAATTTCGTTTTTTTACAGAAAAAGACATGTCTGAGCAAGGAAACCAACCAACACAATACAACAGTAGGGATAGAAATGCCATATATGGTAGTGATTTACATATCTATCTCAACCTACCATTTTAATGGCATTGCTGCCCTACCTAGGTAGGTTTATTCTGAGACAACAACACAATAAACACCTTTGGCCTTTCACAATACTATTAGACTCTACAATAGTAGTTTTGACCGAAAGTCAGATTGATGCAAGTTTAAAATTTAGTATAGAGAATAATTTTGAACACCCTGTATAGCCGAGGTCAAAGGTGAAAGGAAGCAAAGAGAGAGTAGGAGAGACGGCCGTACTCCAGCAGAACGTCAGCTCGGGGTAACGATCGAAGCCATCGGAGTTGATCCAGCCAATCATCTGCTTCCTCGTCAGTTGGGCCACCACTTCGCAGGGCGGTTCTTTCTTGTAGATGAAAGCCAACAACTCCCCCTCACTGAAGCCACACAAATTAGAGTGAAGTCCGAGTCTTTAGAGCACAAAATCTTCTCACCTTCTGCCCCTCTTGTCCTTTGGTAAGTAAGCCAACAATGGATAGTTGTCCGCTGCCATCTTTTTTCGCTGATCAGCAGTTTTTTGTTGTTTGTTCTTCCGCTTCTCGTTAGGTTTCGTATGTACGGTAGTAGCAAAAGCGATGAGACCGTCTTTCGTCGGTTGGACGAGATTAGACAGTGAAGATCTTGTTGCTTGGGCACAAATTGGGAAGCTCCTCTATCTGTCTTCGGCACAAAAGAAACGTCAATTCTTAAAAGACTCCTGTGCACTGCTAAGTGCTTTTTTGTTTGCTTCATCAAACCGCAGAATCAACCAAGCGGTAACTGTTTTTATGATCGTTTATGCTTCAACATGCGACTGTAGAGTAGAGTTAGCAAGTTTAAGATGCATTTTGTGAGAAAGTCAGCTTAGGTGCCGAAACGGGCCAAGCAGGGTCATCTTACGAATCTGGCTGATATTATTAAAATATGTTAGAATAGAGCACAGTTGAAGACTAACGATTCCTGCCCGGCAAACAGGAACCGTACATGTAACAGGGGCGGGTCTCGTGGGTCTGCCACCCACCCGACTTAGGCCAGACCCCCCCCAGATGGGGACCCCCCACGAGGCGATTTTGCCCGCCCCCACCGATTATTCTGACAAGAAATTTTTTGAGCAAATTTTTGCGATTTTTTATAATTTCAGACACAAAAATTGCCAAAATCGCCTACAAAACAGCACTTTTTAGCGGTATTTTAGCCGAACTTGGCGATTTTAAGCAAAAAAATTGCGATTTTTTCGATTTTTGAGCGTTTTTTAGTGCCCAACCCTCCGCCCAAAATTTTGGCTCAGACCCCCAACCCCCCTCCCCCTTCGGCGGATGACCCACGACTGTTTTATGGAAACGGCGCACATATGACTTTTAGGCGTTCCCACTAACTCAATCCGCATGTTTTCCTGCAGAATTTAGCGTAGTGTTTTCGAGTAAATTTATTTTTAAATTAAATTAAATTAAGAGTCAGTGTCTGATTCGATCGAGTCTTGGTATTCAGACCCAAAATTGAAAGTTTGGCGTAGAGGCCTGTAAGTTGGCACACTAATACTACTTGATGAGTTATTCAACTGCTGCTGTGGAATTCCCAATTCGACGCTCCACGCTCGAGATATAAGCCCGCGAAAATCGGCTTGCTTAACTATGGGACGAAAATTTCCAACTTGAATTTCTTTCTTACTGACAAGGGTTGGGACTTAAAAATGGGGGCTTTTAGGTAACTTTTCGAGTAGATTAAGAATCTTTAGTCCAAAATTGTTTTCGATGAAAAAAATTTTTTTCGCCCCCTTTTGGAGCCCCCAGCTCGACTGGTGGAACCCCACCTAGATGCACTTTTTTTATTTTAGAATTTCGTAGCGCTATTCAGGACCTACATTTTGGTGTAAAATATTCAAGATTTGAGAGGTAGGTTTTTGAGAAAATTCACTTTGAATGTCCAAAACCTGGAAAATCGCCAACTTTCAGTGTGCTCGTAAATGTCGCAAACGATTCCTAGCCTTTAAATCGTAACTGAGACCTAAAAATTTGGGCTTTTAGCTAACTTTTCGAGTAGATTAAGAATTTTCAGTCCAAAATTGTTTTCGATGAAAAAAAAATTTTTCGCCCCCATTTGGAGCCCCCAAGCTCGACTGGAAACGCCCATAGACGCATTTTTTTTATTTTAGAATTTCGTAGCGCTATTCGATGGCTACATTTTGGTATAAAATATTCAAGATTTGAGAGGTAGGTTTTCAAGAAAATCGACTTTGAATGTACAAAAACCTGCTTTTTTGTCCCTATTGTCTGGCGATTTTGTTCATTCAAAGTCAATTTTCTCGAAAACCTACCTCTCAAATCTTGAATATTTTATACCAAAATGTAGCTCTTGAATAGCGCTACGAAATTCTAAAATAAAAAAAATGCGTCTAGGGGGGTTTCCAGTCGAGCTGGGGGGCTCCAAAGGGGGCGAAAAAAATTTTTTCATCGAAAACAATTTTGGACTGAAAATTCTTAATCTACTCGAAAAGTTAGCTAAAAGCCCCAATTTTAAGGACTCAGTTACGATTTAAAGGCTAGGAATCATTTGCGACATTTCCGAGCACACTGAAAGTTGGCGATTTTTCCAGGTTTTGGACATTCAAAGTGAATTTTCTCAAAAACATACCTCTCAAATCTTGAATATTTTACACCAAAATGTAGGTCCTGAATAGCGCTACGAAATTCTAAAATAAAAAAGTACATCTAGGGGGGTTCCAGTCGAGCTGGGGGTTCCAAACGGGGGCGAAAAAATTTTTTTCATCGAAAACAATTTTAGACTGAAAATTCTTAATCTACTCGAAAAGTTAGCTAAAAGCCCCAATTTTTAGGTTTCAGTTACGATTTAAAGGCTAGGAATCGTTTACGACATTTTGAGCACACGAAAGTTGGCGATTTTTCCAGGTTTTGGACATTCAAAGTGAATTTTCTCAAAAACCTACCTCTCAAATCTTGAATATTTTACACCAAAATGTAGGTCCTGAATAGCGCTACGAAATTCTAAAATAAAAAAGTGCATCTAGGGGGGTTCCAGTCGAGCTGGGGGGCTCCAAAGGGGGGCGAAAAATTTTTTTTTCATCGAAAACAATTTTGGACTAAAGATTCTTAATCTACTCGAAAAGTTACCTAAAAGCCCCAATTTTCAAGTCCCAACCCTTGTCAGTAAGAAAGAAATTCAAGTTGGAAATTTTCGTCCCATACAGTACGTAGTTAAGCAAGCCGATTTTCGCGGGCTTATATCTCGAGCGTGGAGCGTCGAATTGGAAATTCCTCAGCAGCAGTTGAATAACTCATCAAGTAGTATTAGTGTGCCAACTTACAGGCCTCTACGCCAAACTTTCAATTTTGGGTCTGAATAGGGCAAAGGGCCAAGACTCGATCGATTCAGACACTGACTCTTAAATTGCTTGCTCAACCTTCAGAAGGAAATATCTTGCTATTAATTTGTTTGGTACCCCAATTCTGAAATTTAATTTGATACAAATTTGTTATTTGATATGAATTAAATATAAATTTGCTAAAATCAATCCTCAATTCCTGAGGAAGCAGGTCAAAACTAGAGTCGTGTCAATCCAAAATGACTTGACCTTTCTTCAGATGATAACAAATAGTATACAAACAAATTAGCTTTTAATGAGTGCATTATCTTTGCTATAGGCATGAAAAAAGGTCATCTTTGGACTGATCTTGTTGTTTTGTAGCCAGACTTTGGTTAGTAAAGTTATCAAACCAAGCGAATTTATATCAAATTCATATCAAATTTGTATCACATTTATAGGCCAATTTTACGAAATTTAATATAATTTTAATTTGTTTGACAGCCATCGCGAGAAATTTAATTGGTTATTAAATTGTTATTTACTTGGTGTATTTTGGCCAAAACAATTTAATTTTGTTATTTAATTTTAATTTGATCAGAAACACTATAGCGTAGCTCCTTCGCGATGACCAGTAAATTCGCCCGAACATCAAAGTCGCCTGAAATTCGCCATGACTCATAGGCGAATCAAGTGAAGGTCGCAAAAATGTTTGGCCGTGCAAATCACGCATGATTCGCTATGGTGCGATTTTGGAATTTCAAAATCTCAAAGTCGCGTTTTTCCTAAAGTCGTGCGGTGACTCTTAATTTCGCAGTTTCGCCCAGGCGCGCTCTCTACCGTATGCCGATTATTTAGCGCGCACGATTTTTGCGGGAAACAGCTACGATTTTGTTAAAAGTTGAATTTTGAGTGTATTAGAGGACTAGCATCTATTTGCGGGCTTTGCAGACGCTAAATTTGTCATTTTTACTCTTCTGAAAGATGATTTACCGCTCGAAGTTCGCAATTTTCGGATATATCGCTTTCGAATGCTGTTCCGTTCATCCTATGACAGACAGTTTATTCCCGAGCGATTTGGTAAAACATACCAGTCACATGGCAACAAATCTTGGTCATGACGCAAGGGATATATACTAGACTAGTTACATTGTACATATACTAAATAGCACTGAATACTATAAAAGTCTGTCTTGAAACTTTCTAAGAGACGTTTTAGAACTAACAAGGCTAACAGGCATTAAACAGTTGACCCTCAAGTTCTCAAAGGCTTCGTTCAGAAGCACTGGCGCTCTGTAGCTGTTCGACTTTCTAGCAGTGACAGTCATAAAAGGGGGACTCTCAACTTTGGTTCTCTATTAGTGCGCGCAGATCGCCGGCTCTCACAGACAGTAACGCTGACAATCGGATTTTTGTCCACAAAAAGCTTGTAGGCCAGAAGTTGAGTTCGGTACTTCAGTTCGGTCAGCGGGTCAGACCAACCAAGCTTTTTCCTCAACTCAGTTGCATGGTCGTATTTGCTCAGCCCTTCCACCAACTTCGCAGCAAAGTTGACCACTGGCAGAAGAGTCTGATTTACATAGGAGGGCGGGGCTGCTTGGATGACTGAGGCTGCGTAGTACATCTTGGGCAGCACAGTAGTTTTGATGGTACGAATGAGCGTCTTTCTCGGTAGGCAGCTCCGCACTCTGCTGATGGCGAACAGGTCTCGTTTACAGCGCTCGGACACCAATTCAAGATGCGGCAGAAAGCTCAGGTTCTGGTCGAACACTATGCCAAGATGCTTGGCCTCTGAGACACATTCTGACTGCTGGTCATTTAGCTGCACACTGATCTGCTGTTCTAGTAAACGACGGTTCTGAGCCATGCCAATCGTAATTACTTGAGTCTTTTTGGCATTGATTCGAAGGTAGTTCTCTTGACACCATTTGGCAACAGCGTCCAAGTCCGACTGAAGAGCCTGGCGAGCATTCTCAGCTTCCGACGGTCTGAAATGGATTCGCAACTGGATGTCATCTGCGAAGAGCGTGCACTTGACCCGCCGAATAGCCCAGGGAAGATCATTAACATAGAGAAGAAAGAGCAGAGGTCCTAAGATGGAACCTTGCGGCACGCCGGTTTGCACAGGTAATGAGTCAGAAGTTTGCGTTCCCACTCGTACGCTTTGTGATCGGGCACTGAGATAGGACTGGAACCACTTTAGCTCTGCGTTTCGGACACCATAACACTGCAACTTGGCCAGCAAGAGTCGGTGGTTGACACAGTCAAATGCCTTTGACATGTCTAACAAGGCCATAGCTGTAAGTTGTTTAGCGCTGGTGGCAACTTGGATCTCATCAGTAACCTGCAAGGTAGCCAGTTCAGTAGAACGGCCTTGAAGGAACCCAAACTGACAAGGCGTGATAAACTTGCGTACATGGCTGTACAGCTGTAGGTACACCAACCGCTCAAACGCCTTGCCGAGAATTGGAAGCAGAGAAATTGGCCTGTAGTTTGCTGGGTCATCAGGTGGACCAGCTTTAAAAAAATGCCGAACTCGTGTTCCGTGCCTTCTACAATATGTTCGGTGTTCCATATCGCATTTGGTTGGCGGTTGAATGTGAAAATGACAGAACTGAATCGCAAAATCATGCGTTTCTTTACTGCAGAGCGACTTTACTGCCGGTTAAACAACTGGCACTTAGAAAAACGGATCAGGAACCATGAGTCCACGCTCTATCCCTGCCTCTTGAAAACCCGTTCGAAACGTGTTATGACGTTAGAATGTTTCTGCGATTCAATCAAACGCCAACAGACTCAATTGCGGCCGGGAAGGTGTTCATTTTGTTGGGGTTGGTTAGTGTTCAACTCAGCTGGGGGAATGGGGGATCTCCCCAGGCCCATACATGTAGTTGGGGGGAATAGGGGGTATGTATTTCCCCCAGGCCCGATTTTCGGAGAAAATTCCCCCCAGCCGGATTCTGCGGGGGGGGATTTTCCGAAACCCTATTTTGGGTTTGTAAACCTGCAAACAGGGTTCCAGAAGCCCTGATTAGGGTTTCAGAAACCTAACTTGGGTTCCGGAGCCCTACTTTGGGTTTCAAAAACCCTAAATAGGGTTCGGGAACCCTGTTTTGGTTTTCAAAAACCCTAAATAGGGTTCCGAAACCCTGTTTTCGGTTTCTGAAATCCTAAATAGGGTTCCGGAACCCTAATTTGAGTTTCTGAAACCCTAAATAGGGTTCCGGAACCCTAATTTGGGTTACTGAAACCCTAATTCCGGTTACTGAAACCCTAAATAGGGTTCCGGAACCCTAATTTGGGTTTGTGGAGGGCCAAAATAAGGTTCTGGAACCCTAATTTGGGTTTCTAGAGGCCCAAAATAGGGTTCCGGAACCCTAATTTGGGTTTCAAAATCTCTAAAGAAGGTTCCAGAAATGCATTTTAACTGTATTATGTCGAATAAAATGGGTTTTTTTGCACGTTTTAAAGCAAAATTAGCTTTTTTTGCACATTATAAATAAAAAATAAGGTTTTTTCCACGTTTTAAAGCAAAACTAGGGTTTTAAACGGTATTTTTGCACTTCAGACAGGATTTTTACCCCATTTTTAGTCCTTAAAAAACTGTTTTGAGCCCCAAAAAAAGGTCGCTGAAACCCTCTTTTGGACACCAAAAAAGGTCGCTGAAACCCCCTTTGGGCATAGCCCTGAAACCCTATTTCGGATCAGAACCCCCCCCCCCCCCAGCCGAAAACCCAGCTACATCTATGCCCAGGCCCGATTTTCGGAGAAAATTCCCCCCCCCCCAGCAGAATTTTTTAAACCCTATTTAGAGTTTCTAAACCTGCAAACAGGGTTCCAAAAGCCCCGAATAGGGTTTTAGAGACCCTAAACAGAGTTTTCGCCCAAAATAGGGTTCCGGAACTCTATTTACAGCTTCAGAAACCGTAATTAGGGTTTCAAAGACCCAGATTTGGGTTTCGGAACCCAAATTTGGGCTTCTGAAGCCAAAAATACGTTTCCGGAAGGCGGACCCCAAATTTGGGTTTCAAAAAACCTACAAGAAAAAGGGTTCCGGAACCCTAATTTAGGTTTCAAAAGCTATAAATAGGGTTTCAGAGGCTCTAATTGGGTCTCACCAACCATAAACAGGGTTTCAAATCAGATCCCTAATTTTCGTTTCCAAATTTTTAAATAGGATTCCAGAAATGCATTTTAGCTGTATTATGTCGAATAAAATAGAGCTTTTTTGCACGTTTTTAATAAAAAATAGGATTTTCTGCACGTTTTAAAACAATAAATAGGGTTTTAAAGGGCATTTTTGAACTTCTGACATGATTTTTACCGTAGTTTTAGTCCTCAAAAGCCTGTTTTGAGCCCAAAAAAGGCCACCGAAACCCACTTTAGGACACCAAAAAAAGGTCGCTGAAACCCCCTTTTGGGCATAGCCCTAAAACCCTATGATGGATCAGAAAAATTCCCTCAGCCGAAAACCCAGCTACATGCATGGTTGGTTGCTTGTCTAAAACGCTGTTTGACAGTTTAAAATAGCGATTTTTAGTCTCTTTACTGAAAAGACGTGCTAAAAACGCATTTCCATGCTCTTTTGAGCTTTTTTGAAATGTTGGACCCCTTCTTGGGCGAACCCCCTCTCGATCCACTCCGGACGGAAAACCCTCGAGCCTATGCCGGCCGGAACGTATGTAGTATCATAGTAAATCAAAACAAAACAAGAACTGCAACATCAACAAATGCAGGCTTTGTAATCATGCATGTAACAAGTCATACGCCGAAGGGGAGGGGGCTTGGGGGTCTGATACTGACCGCGGGGGTCTGAGCCCAAATTCTAGGGAGGAGGTTGGGCACTAACGAACGGTCAAAAATCGCAAATTTTCGGCTAGAATACAGTTAAAATACAGGGTGTCCCAAAAAATGACAACATTTCTTTTTGCTGCCAATTTCGCAAATTTTGACCAAATTGTCTGAAATTTGAAACATAAGTGCCAAAAAAGTGGGAATTTTATGTGTTAAAGTTTGGTGCATCAGGAGTGACCCAACCCTGAAAAGTTCAACAATATATAAAATTGAGAAATTTTAATTAAATGAAGAAACAGCATCAAAAACGGAAACTTGTCTTTTTGCTGTAACTTCTTCAATTTTTGTCGGAATTGGATGAAATTTTGATTATATGCACAGATATTTTGTAGGTCATAAGTTCTGGCATTAATCAGTCCATATCGCTGGTAATTGGAAACTAAAGAAAATCAGCGTTTTTACTGCAGTAAAATGAAGAACGTGCAAACTCTGAGAACTAAGGAATAAGAACACCATCCAGATGACCTCCGTTTCAGTTAATACACTGCTGCAACCGTTTCCCATAAGCATCATAAACATTCCTCAGCATGTTTGGGGTGACAGACTGAATTACGCTTACAGGAGCTTCATTACAGCTAAGGGACGCGAAAATCAATGTTGTCGTTGTATTGTGATGGGGATTTTTTATGTCAACAGCTGGCCTGGGTTCATGCGCCAACTTTTGATCTACAAATCAACCCGTTTTTCTGCGCATATATTCAAAAGTTCATCCAATTCCGACCAAAATTAAAGAAGATACAGCAAAAAGAAAAGTTTCCATTTTTGATGCTGTTTCTACATTTAATTGAAATTTCTAAATTTTATATATTGTTGAATTTCTCAGGACTGGGTCAATCCTGATGCACCAAATTTTAACACATAAAATTCCCACTTTTTTGGCACTTATGTTGCAAATTTCAAACAATTTGGTCAAAAATTGCGAAAATGGCAGCAAAAAGAAATGGTGTCATTTTTTTTGGGACACCCTGTACATTTTAAAAATTTGAAACTAGGTAAATTAATACTACGTAGGTAAAGTTGTCACCTAAAAAACTAGGTAAAGTAATACTAGGTAAAGTTCTCAGCTAAGAAACTAGGTAAAGTAATACTAGGTAAAGCCCAGAAAAACTAGGTACAATGTAATACTAGGTAAACCTAAAAAAAGCGCTCGAAATCAAGTCAAAATATTATTTTTGGTTCAATAGAACAATATGAAGTTAGTGGATTTAAAATTTACGAAATTTGACACAACTCAAGCAAATATTTGTATTTTATTGATTACCGTTGTCAAGTAAATTAGTTTAGTAATTTACTTACTTTTTAATTTACTTGCACCGCCACAAAATAATTTACTTACTTTTTAATTTACTTTGACCGATTTACCAACAATTTAATTTGATTTTAGTTTACTTTCAACTTCTAATTAAATTCTAATTTACTTTTCTATGCAAAAAATTGCCGAAAATACCACAAAATCGCCAAATATCTGAGTATGGATTTCTAGTAAACTGATGGCACTATGAATCTTTTGTTATCCATCTTTTGTTTAAACTTCATGTTTTTGGTAAAATCAGTTGTTCAGAAATGCATTATAATCTTTTTCGATTTTTTAGGGTTTTTAGTGCCCAACCGCTCCCAAAATTTGGGCTTAGATCCCACGGCCGGCGCCAGACCCCCAACCCCCTCCCCTTCGGCAGATGACCTGTCATGTATGTGATGTTTGCACGAAAACTGTAGCTTCACATTCTATACGTATTAAGATTAAGATTTCAGAGAAAATTGTGTTGAATGATCTGCTGCATTACAGCTGGGTTTCCATTCTCAACAGTGAGAGCATATGTATGTACATTCTGTGGTTAAACAGACAGACAGAAAAGGCACAGGATCACACAAAAGTTACATGCGAGAGCCAAGACTACCACAGATCGAATAGTCAATTAAGCAAATTACAAGTAAATTAGAAGTAAATTTAAAGTAAATTTTTCAGGCTTTTCGATCTAATTTAATTTACTTTTTACTTGCTTCGCCATTTTCGTCAGAGATTTAATTTTATTTTAATTTACTTGCCGCTTAATTTACTCTTCGGAAGTAAATTATTTTCGAATATAATTTAATTTTAATTTTAATTTACTTGACAACGGTATTATTGATCAAATAAGTCAGAAATTCATTCTTTGGGCCACTGTAATTGTGGGAAAGCCGGTAATTTGAAGGTTTGCTGACTGCAAAAGCCATGTGAAACTGAAAATATCAAACTAGGTAAACTTGTTCTACCTAGAAGTACCTAGTTATGTGGATTTAAAACTAGGTAAAGTAAAACTAGGTAAAATGGAGTAACCAGAAATTAGTAAAGGTACTTTTCCCGAATATTAACTAGGTAATACTAGGTATACCTAGTTACCTAGATAAAAAGTGCACCACACTGGCCAAAACGTCTCGAAAACTGCGCTATAGTCAGTGCTCGCTGTCGGATCGATCGCGATCTGGCAGAAAATGGGCCACCTGGCGGTTTTTTGCGAATAACTTTTTGGCAGGCCTCGTAGTGACTTGAGCCTCATGACCAAAGTTGTAGGCAAGTCGAGCTCCACTCATAATTGATCCTAATCTGCGCTACGCTTACTCTGAACATTAATTTGAGCAACATAAAAAATGAGCTTTTCCCTAATTGCAATGAAAATCATATGACTGCAGAATTCGAATGTAAGGTCTTTGTTAAATCCAATGATGCTTTTAGGACGTTTCTAGGTCAAACCGTTCCAGAGATATGGCTGGTCAAAGTTTGCAAAAATCACGAAAAATGGCGATCTTTTGAAACTTTCACTAAACAGGGTGGGAAAATAGGCAACCGGCTGGCTACTCAATCACATCTGACACAGCTGAACCAACTCACTTTGGGCAGCCAGATTACGGTAACAGCATGAGGTTTTCAGTGTCGGAAAATGTCAGAATCGATTCCAGCATACATACCCCCTTCAAGAAGGTTCAGCCAAGTCCATCAATCTGCCTATGTTTTCAACTCTTTTTTGTGAAAATTTCAAAAAATCGTCATTTACGCGATTTTTGCAAACTTTGACCAGTCATATCGCTGGAACGGTTTGACCTACATAGAAACGTCATAAAAGCATCGGTAGGGTCGCCAAAGACTCTAGATTCGAATCCTGTAGTCATCTCAGTTTCATCTCAATTAAGGAAAATGCTCATTTTTTATGTCGCGTAAATTATTGTTTAGAGTAAATGTAGCACAGATTAGGGTCCACTATGAGCCAGAACTCGACCTTGCCTACAAGTGTGATCAATATGCCCGAGTCGCTCTGAGGCCTCCTCATTTTTGAAATGAACTATAGCAAGACATGTCTTTTTCTTCAGACATGTCAGACCAGACCAACTGAAAGACTGGACTGTTTATGCAGTTACAGTAGCTACCCTATCCTGTACTTTGCAACATACATGTAAGTGACAGATAATCAAATTGTGCACTCAGAAAAATAGGTGAAGCCACTGTATTTCCATAATCCATAGTCCACTATCACATGTGACCTGGACAGAGTCTGTGGTGTAAACTTCAGCAAATGCATCGGTCTCATGAAATATAAGTATTTTCAATGGGGCACAGCCTATTGTCACCACAGTTCCAGATGGGTAGACAGAAAGATCTGGATTGAGAACAGTGTATGGCCCATGCTCATCAAGGAAAAATGAAGGATCCATGGTAGTACCACATGTTGCTGAAAAGTAGCCAGGGTAGAAAAGTAGAAAAGTAGGCACTGCCAAGGTTATTGGTGCGATGTGTCAAAGCACTCACGAGCAGTGGTGGTTGAAGCTGTAGTTGTGGTGGTGACAAAGGCCAGTGGAACCCCAACTCCAACGCCCAAACCAACTCCCAATCCAACTCCGAGTCCATAACCAAGACCACTTCCCAATTCAACGGCACCTTTCTTGGCACTCAGCTCACTCATTTCCCTTCTAATCGCTTCTTTCATTTGTTTTCCTTCTGAATCGGTCCCTTCCTCCTGTGGCCTCTCTGTTTGCTGTTCCTTTTCCATTTCCAAATCATCACATTTCTCGTAGCGAGCATCCTTCGCAACAGTACAAACTTCTGCTTCAACAACAACCTCACTAGAACATCCAGATAAACTGCCTGTCATATACTGCTTAATAAGTACTTATTGTACTTATTCTTATTTTCAATGGTCATGTCTCCAATCACTTTATTTCTTAGATTGAAGGGTTGATCGACATAAATCGTTCTCCAGCTACAACGGGAAAAAACAGCTGAAGCACTGTTGCAGCAGAACACCAGTGAGCTGAAACAATTCTAAGATCCAGGTATATTTTCTGGAACAAAGCAGTCCAACCCATCAAATAGTTCCTGCGGGGATAAAGAGGTTTCTATGCCCGCAACGTAAGCATGCAAGCCAGCTCCTTTTTCCCAAGCCTTGCTATCACGACAGGACTTAGCCCAAGTCAACTCTAAATCATGAACTATTTACATTTCGATTGTCTTCACTCTCTTAGTTGCTTATGGGCAACAAACAAAAAACAACTCTAAGACAGTGCCATGTGCATGACAAATTCTGTTTCGACACCTTAGCGCATGGCGGTTGCTCAAACGATTCGCATTCAAGTTCCAGCAGGAACTTTTCTGTATCGGGATCTTTCCATTGCCTCAGGAATCCCAGTTTCTCTCCTCGTTTACAACGATGTTTTGCCATCGGCTCTTTCTCTGAGACTACCATCAAAAGGACTGTAGTCAGAAGGACTAACGTTCTATGTGCCATCGCTCGCAGCAAGAAGCGTAGGAATAGGAACCGGTCGTCGAAACTGGGGCAACGGCGCAAAACCGATTTTAAAAGGAAGTTTGTTACCCAGCGCTATGAGATTTTTGCTGACGACAGCGCTGTGGGCGGTCCGGCCATTACCATGTGACTGATTATGACTTGTTGAAAACAAGAAATGATTGATCGACTGCTATGTGAGCGACATTAGTTCCCTCAAACAGGAAATTTCTTACAGACAATGTAAGCTTGTTGGCAGTAACAGCAAATTTTCTAGAGTCTTTGTAAACATGGCGTTTACACCGCCTTAAACCGCCTTTCAAATGAGCTGTAGATTCCTGTAGGAACAGGTTATAATATTAAAGCTTTATGCAAAATGCATTTATTAGCGGGTGTGGACGTTTGTTTATGAATTGAACTTGAATCAGTTCAGTCTTCGGCGGATTTCTCCACAAGTAGAGCGGCGGATTACAGATTTTGTTGCTGTTGTTGGTTGAGCTTGTCGGGCAGCTAGTTGGTGGTGGCCAATTGTCCTAGACCTACACCGGCAGAATCAAACGATTTTTTGCACTAGGATTTGCATCATTGCACAGTTCATAAAAATGGGAGCAGTTCATAGGGCCCCATTACCTATCTCCAGTTAATGGCGGGTACTCCAGTGGGACAACTGCAACTGTTGTCTGCAATGGTTTTCAAGTGAGAGTAACTGTGCATAGCACTGACCAAGATATCATAGTTCAGGATGTCACCCGTCGCTTCTTCACACAAAACAGCTACGTTTGTACTGATACAAATTGGATGCTGCAGGGTTTTGTTGTAGAGCACATTTATTGTGGCTGAGCAAACTGTTTTATGCATAAACGCACATGCCAAATTGCAGTGCTGCATGAGAAATGTCACTGCGCACAGTAAGGAATGCGAGGTGTGCTTTTTCCATTTTTTTCGTTTTTCTGTGTAAAAAACGGGGTTACTAACGGGCCATCTTGGTTGGACCATAACGGTGAAAGACTCTGAAAATGGCTCATGTCTCTAATTCTAGTCACATTCATGCTGTGGGTGGTCAAATAAAAAGTGACTGTGAGGTTTTTCACCTACGTACTTCCTGTTGTTACATTATCTGATTGTGTGAGTATTGTCTGTAAGTTGTGGATGACCTGTTACGTAAATCTGTAAACTTGAGCAGTCGACCGTTCTTCTTGCTGTTTTCTCTACTTTCCATTTCGAGCTTCTCATGCTGATTTTGCGATACTTACGTAAACTTTGTAGGTGTAATGGGGCCTTCTGAACTGCCACTTTAGCACGTTCAGCTTAGTAAAACGAGTAGGGAGTCCCTACTAGGGACAGAATCGACTGATTTGGGCATTCGACTTTTGTTTTACTATGAACAAATAACAATTGTTAATATATTTGACAGGTAGAATAGAGACAAAAAATCCCCGATACTTGATGAATTTTCGCGCTTGCAGACAGCAGAAAAACGCTAACGCAAGAAACCTGTTATTTTCTGTGAATATCTTTGCAAGGTCCATTTTTTCAACCGCCCACATTTAGAGCGTTGCGTGGATTCGATTGCCGCAGCCAGAGGCCAGAGGCTGGAGCCACTGTTGTAGTTTCAAGAACAAGTCAGAAACCTGTCCGTCTGTGATGGACGGACCGCCCAGACAGCTATCGTCACCTGACATCTATGAGCCAGCAAACTTCCTTCTGACATCGGTCGCGCCGCAAAACCTCTAATTCTTCTTCATATCATCTTATTCTCATGATGACACCCAAGGTCTTTGTTCTTCTAACTACAGCCATTCTACTGACGGTCTCAAAGAAAGAGCCAACGAGCAAGTTTCGTTGCAAACCAGGAGAAACGGCGGCGTCCCTAAAGGAATCGGAGGACCCGACTAACAATAATGTACAGATCCCCTGTTTCAAGTTCCCGCCATCTCCGTGCGATGCAGGCGTGCGTGGCAAGACCCGATCTATGCCCTGTCTTGTGACAGGGCGGAGTTTGGCAGCCGTTCGGGCGGCTCGTTCGACCAATCGGGGCAGAGGGGAGGAGCGTCGGCAAGAACGAAGGCCAGTGACTGGTTAGCGATATTGACTGACTAGCTTCTAGAACATTCTGCGTCTGTCTGGCGGGCCCTAAGCCTGTCTGATTTCTTCACGTTGGTTGTTAGTGTCTTGTGGCTGGTTGTCTCAGTAAAATAACCGTGTGTAGCCACTATTTTTGGTACGACAAGGCCTCGGCCGCCTCCTGAAGTGAGCTGCCTTCGCCTTCCTAACTGCCTGCAGTGCGGTTTTGCTGCGTTCTACACCGATTGCCTCAGTGTGGCTCGGGTGGTTCCCAGGTCGTCCCGTCTTCCGTCCGGCTCACCAATAACGTGTTTATTGGTCGGTACAAAGAGCGTCGTCAACAACCTTCGTCAAACCGGTTTTCTCTTTCCATTTTCTACTACCTACCTTTCTTCTTTCGCAACTATCCACTACTTTTTCTACGTGTTTCGCTGTCGGTCAACCATTGTTTTATCTCTACTTTCTACACCTTGCGAAATCACCAAAATCACCACCTTTTCTTCTCTTCCCTCGGTTTCTTCTGTCCTGCCCTCGTGTGGAACCAGCTGGAGAGTGTCGGGTTAGGACAGATTTGGAGGCCTGCCACCGAGATTTTTGTTAAATCGCTGTTTTGTTCAAGTATGGAGTGCGACGACGACTCACCTCCACGAAGATCGAGAGAAGTGGGTCGAGGGTTTCCGTTGGGAAGAGGAGTGAGAGCGCAGCAACCACCAGGACTTGGGCGAGGAACAGTGCCGCCGTCAACTTCTACCGTCCCCCGACCGGGACGACGCAGGGTACGACCGACCGCCCCCGGAGACACCCGTCTCCGGCATTTCGACCAAATCGCCGAGGTACCAGTTTCGCTATACCCCGGCATTGATGATGGTCGTAGTTCGGGGTCTACATTCGTAGATGACGTTCCCCGACAACAAACCGCCGGCCCTACAACCATGCAGCACCGCCGTTCGGGGTCTACGTACGTAGATGGTCCCCGACAACAAACTGCCGGCCCTACAACCATGCAGCACCGCCGTTCGGGGTCTACGTACATAGATGTTCCCCGACAACGAGTCGCCGGCCGTACAACTCCACAACGTCTGTCGTTGGGGTCTACTTCTGTAGATGACGTTCCCCGACGTACCGCCGACAACGTGACTCCACAACATTCGCCGCTGGGGTCTACATTCGTAGATGACGTTCCCCGGCGACGAACCGCAGGAAATTCGACTCAACAGCACCGGTTGTTGGGGTCTACATCCGTAGATGACGTTCCCCAACCAACTGCTACGGTGCCAGCTTCTACTGCCAGTCGGAGGTCAGTTACTACTACTACGTTCAGTCAGCGGCCAGAGTTTACTACTGTGGGCAATTTTGCTTACTCGGCCGCCTATCGGACGCCGTCTAGTCAGCAGTCGGGGTCCACCTGTGTGGACGACGTTCCCCGTCAGGCTGCTAAACCAACGAGCGGGAGAGACGTAAACTCCCGCATGATGCGACCGACATTTCGTGAGCGACGGCATGATGTGCGTTTTCCAGACCCGTCGCTCCCTCCGGACGGTCTTATCAACGAAGATGGTACGTACGAGATGTGCTTCGGGCCCGTCTCTGATTATTGGACCGAGGAGGAAGGATTTCTTGTTCCCCAGCCGTCTCCGTCTCCAGGCCCGCCGGTTTCGTCGCCGGTGGCCTGTCAGATGAGGTCTACGTCGGAGGTATCGACTCCGACATCTACGTCGTACGTGCAGGAACCGTCGCCGCTGCCTACCGTTGCTATTAATGCGACGGAATTGTCACTGCCAGCAGATGTTCTGCCCTCCAGTCCTGAGGTCTGGAGCGGGCCGCCTGGATTGGGGTACACTGGGCCGGTTTTTGCTACTCCGGCGTGTACGCGTCTGACTGATGTATGTTCTGCGATGACCGCCGGTTCAACTACTAGTTTACCGGTGGCATCAAACGCCGTTCCTAGCCCCCGGTTCGTGGTTCATCGTGTGTTGGGGGAGGACCAAGTCGACGGGAACAAATACGTGCGTACGTCAGTACCGCCGCTGCAGCATGGACAGCCTCTCACGCTGTATTCATCAGACTACACCAGCTCCGATGATGAGGCTGAGTTGAGAGCGACCGGAGGTGCAGAAGGGGGCACCATCGGAAGGTGGCGGGACGAAGAGGCCAGTTTCGTGTCGGTGCCGCCGCCCGCCCCCAGACAACAACCTACCGCACCAGGACCGGCGGCCTCCTACGCTGAGTACGAACGGTTGGAGGCCGTAAATGGAGCCGCCACTTTCACCGAGCCGTACCAGACGTTGGGTACCATGACCGCCGACTACGCCGGTCAGACTGAGGAGGTGCGTCGGCAAATCGCTGACTACAACCGCCAGCTGTACACTTTTTTGGTACAGGCTGCCCAACAGTTGCCTCAACAGAACATGCCCGTAGATCGAAGTTTCGACTACCGCGGGCCACAGTGCAACGTGCCTGCCACACCGCTAAGGGCATCTCATGAAGGAGGACGGACAGTTGAGATGCCAGCCACTTTTGGAGGAGCAGAGTGGTCGGAGTGGTACGAACAGCTGGAAGGAGAGGGGACCCGACGCCGCGGTTTCGAACGGCGCCGTCTTCCTACCGCTGGCAACAAGCGTTGGACGCCGAGCACGAGGCGTACTGGGCTGACCCAGTGCGCGTGAGGCAGACAGCTGGCGAGATGGCCACGAACACGTTGCACCTGGGGCCACGACCAGACAGGATTTTGGACTATGTTCGTGGAGCGGATCCTCACCATCATTTCCCCGAGTACCTATGTGAGTACCAGGAGAAGGAGGCTGCGCCTTGTATTTCACCACGTGATTCTGTTTCTCAGGTTCGGAATACAGCGAAACGCGTTCCGAGTCTGGTGACCTGTACCCGGCCAGAAGCGACACCTGGAGTCAGGAGCGAGACGAACTTTATGAAGCCGGCTACCTCGCTTTCGAGTATGAGCCCGGCTACCTCTCGACCGACTCCCGCTATAGTGCCACGTACTAGGAGCGGGAAGGAGGACACCGAAGCCACTGGCGCAAACCATCCTAAACGGCTGTCGCCCCGTGACGGTCCTACTACCACTACTGCGAGCATCCATGACACCTCTCCAGGTGACGGAGGACAACTACCGAATTGCGAACAACAATTGCTGGAACAACGAGTGGAACTGAAACGGTACCGTCAGTGCCTACAATTCATACAGAAGGTCGATCCTAGATGGGGCGTAATCGGCTCCATCCTGTCGACATCACCGCCACTCACAGATGTGGCTGTGAAGGCCGGGCCACCGGCTACTACGTTCAGAACCGCCGCATGCCAACCGGCGGTGTCACCGTCACCATGTATTAGTGCGTACGAGGCCGCTGAGGCCTCCACTTACAACTACGCCTTTGATCAAAGGAGTAAGAGGTTGGAGGAAGCTCTGCAACGTTTGGATGGGGCACCACCGACCCCACCGTCATGTCATACCACTCCAGGACTGGACTTACTAACGACGCGACGAGACCTGTCGGCGAGAAAGGAACCTGAGTGGGGGAGAGATGCCCCAAAGAGGAGGGACCGATCGGCTTTATGTGGGGCGGACGTGGTGATGGAATTGCCACCAAAACCCCCACAATGCGATCGTCAGGTACCCCGAGACGACATCATTGAGCGACAGCAGCAGGCCGCCGCTCTACTTAGTCGCGCTACGGACATCCTGCGCGACGTTGAACTACGAGCGGCCGACCAGTGGAGAGAGCCGTACTACCTACGGTCCGTCAAACTGCCTGAGTACAACCCTGATGAGGACGTACGGCAGTTTTTGGCTGACTTGGAGGAGTACTTCACGTTTGCCAAAGTCGTGGAAGATGAGGCTAAGGTGGCGTTGACAAAGAGCGCCCTTCCTAAAACCATGCGCGCCGCTATCGACACGACACCTCTGCAGGAGCGATCAAAATACTACCAAGTACGGCAACTACTGATGGATCGCTTCCTACCTAGGGAGCGGACTCTGGAGGTAAAAACGGAACTCCTCCGTCTCTCTCAGGGAGACCTGTCTCTCGATGACTACTGCAAGGAGGTAGAGAGGCAGTCGCTACGGCTCCACTACGCTGCCCCAAATGAGAACCTCACCGAGTGGCAGCTGTTGGTATTTTTCCAGGGGCTGACCCCTACGCTTCGGAGGAAGGCCCGGGAACATAATATCGAGCAGAGCTGCTACAACCTTGCCGATGCCCGGAGAGCTATGCAACGATTCGAGATGGTTAGGGAGGAGGGCGATCTCTACCCTGCCACGAAAAGATCGTCTTCTTACTCCACTCAACCTGCACGTCTGCCGCCAAAAGCGGCCGGCACCCCTGCCGTGAGTGTTACACCTCTCCTAAGTAATCGCCGGAAACCACCGGGAGGTTACACTAGAGGAGGGGTGAAGTCGTTGCCGAAACACCAGACGTGGACGGAGGAAACCTGGACTGAGTGGGTAAAGAAAAATCCGCCGGACAAGAACAAAGCGGTGGACGCCCTGGCCTACAAGAAAGCAGCGAGACTCTCTGGGGGCCACGTAACACGCGAGTCAGAAAATCCAGGAGGAAAAGTCGTGCGCGGTCAGGTGGCCTCGCCCCCGAGGACGGAGTCAACAACGCATAGCTCCAGGGCTGTCGTCGGGGTGATTCAGGTCAACCCAATTCACCAGGAGGCGAGGTCGGGCCGAAAGAGAGTCGATGCCAGTCCACTACCCCTGCTAGTAGTTAGTATCGGTTCTGCGGAGGTGTCAGCATTAATTGACACCGGAGCTGTTACTAATTTGTGCGGCCGAGAAGGGCTCAGAGCCATTCTGGCCGAAGGAAAATCTCGAGGAGTGAAGACCCGGCTACATCGCATACAGGAACTAACTCTGCAGGGGTACACCGGAAAAAGGAGGAAGAGCCGCCACGTGGTCGACACCACTATCGTTCATCAGGAGCGCCGAATGAATATGAGGTTTGTAGTGGACATGAGGTGCCCCTACCCACTCTTAGTGGGGCTGCCGGGGGTGAAGGCATTCCCCCACTTGGTGACAGCCTGGTTGTCGCAGGTGTTGGGGAAATCAGAACCGGAAGTGGAACCTCGTATCGGAGGAGGATCGAAAACTACTGATCGGCAGGACGTTGCCACTGATAGAACTGCTGCCGACAACAGAGTGGAACCAGGTGACGAAGTGAGGTACCATGACCGTGGCGTCAAGGTAGCTCGCTCGCCTCGGTGGTGCGACAGTCCCTGCATGGTAATAGAGCTTCGGGGGCATCAGGCTGTCATCGTGCCCACCAAGGGTCGCGACCGAGCGCCCCGCCGGGTACACTTACGACATCTTGTGCCCTATTACCCGGTGCCGAAGGAGTCCAATCTTCAAGGAGTCGAACGAAGAAGACGGTGGCCGGCCAACGTGCGTTCGCCGTTGGGCCTGCCGAGGGAAACGGCGGCGGACACAACAACGGAGAACAGAGGCCGAAAACTGGGACAGCCTAGTCCTGGTTCGAGAGTGTCGGCCTAACGCTAGATACGACTGCTCATCCTGTACATAGTGTGCCTAGATGTCTTATCTTCACTCTTCGTTCTTCTCTGTTACCAGCCCAGCTATCCAGTTTGGCCTCGCGAGTGCCCGGTTCTCCTGTTTGGGCAGAACGGCGTAGTGCCGCTCATCGCCCTGTTCTGTTTGACGCCTAGAGACGCCAGCACCTCGAAAAGCCGATTTTATTGGCGCGGCAGAATGTCAACTACCTATTTTACCTATCCTGATTATAGAGCGCCGAAATGTCACTTGGGAAGGACCACCAGCTAGACCTGTCCAACGTCCAGCGGTAACTAGTCAACCATGTGGGAGTGATGTTGCATCCCCTAGTGGTGTTGGCACTAGTTTAGTTGCTTTGCTTTGCACTGCTTGGCGTGTCTTTCTTTTATTGGCGTCACCACGGCTACAACACTACAACAACTATGTCAAGAATGTTTCCTTGTTGCAGTCCAGCCAACTACAAAACCACGTGCCTCTCAACCGACAAGTTATTGTTTGTGTTGTGCTGGCTAGAGTCGAAGACCGCCCGGTGTTGGGCGGAGATGGCGGACCGACAACAACAACTACCACCGGAGAAGCATCGTTCAACGGGAGGAAGAGGGGTTGTCGATGAGCCGACCACCTCGCGGAAACGTTCTCTTACTCCAGAGGCGCGGCCCCGTCGCGCCTCATCTCGACCAGCTCGACGGCCGTCTCCAGTGAGGCACCCTTCACGGTCACCAGCCGCTGGGGGAGTTGGCTCACCAGTTTACGGGGACGAGTATCGCGGACGTCAATATTCTCGAGATCAACGGCAGTCTGGCCATCACTCAGGGTATGGCCGCCGACGCGAGACCACTACTCATTACCAGCAGTCGTACCGGTATCGCTCTTCGGGAGTCTGACAAGGGGGCGTGCAAAAATTACGTAATGATATTTTTGCCCATTTTCGGACCCCCCTCCCCCCTGATAATCGCCCGTAATATTTTCCTGACCCCCTCCCCTAATTACGTAATAATTTGGCTACCCCCCGAAATTTCAATTTTTTGTAGAGTTGGAGCCGAAATTTTTGCGTTCAATTTTCTTTATTGATGAGCCACAACTACCCACATGTGTGTACAGTCTTAGTTTTACATAGAAGCCATCATTGGGTGGCTTTTTGTTAAAGTTGAAACCAAAGTGTTTTATCATGGATTTTAGGGCTGCTGCCATATCACTTGACTATCGAGTCATAAAACAGAGTTCGTGCGGGACCTGAAAAGTCAGGGAATCAGCGAAAGTCAGGGAATTTGGTGTCAAGGGCAGCGCGTTGAAGGGCTCTTTTGAGTATGCGTGTCCTCTTCTGTCTGGTACAGAATAAAGTTGAACAACAACAACAATCCGGTCAGGGAAAAATTTGATAGGAGTAGAATCATCTCTCGCCCAAAGGGTCCTGTCAGAGCTTTACTCAGCACCCTTTTGAAACTGGGACTTCTGACTTTCTCCAACTACTACAGTGTACAACCGGGGCCCCCCCCCCCCTCCACCTCCCCCCCCCCCCCCCCCACCCCCCCCCCCCCCCCCCCCCCCCCCTTCCCTCCCCCCCCCCCACCCCCCCCCCCCCCCCCCCCCCCCCCCCCCCCCCCAAATTTTCTATTTTTACCCCCCCAACCCATTTTTCCGGCCCATGTATGTGTACAACCTGAAATTTTACCTTCAGAATACCGTTTAAATGCGTTTTTCAGAGCGAATTTTTAAAAACTTCTCACCCAACTTTTTGTTAGAATGTTCTCACTCTGATTAGGTCAGGGAAATTTGACTTTGGTCAGGGAATTTTGCTCTGAAAAAGCCGCACGAACCCTGTAAAAGATCGAGCCGATAAGTGCTACAGTATACCCTTATACTCTAAACAAGATATCAAAGGTCACTGTTGCCATTTAGCATTTAAAAAATGGAAAGTCCTGACTTAAGCGGTAGCTACCTTCTCGAATCTAAACGTTCATTTAAGTGAACTTGAGAAAATGTAAGCCCAATGGCTTCAAATCAACTCTACATGTACATGTACTGTACGTAAAAACAATTAAAATTATGGCCCCTTCAGTGATTTCTGCAGTTTAAAAAATTACGTAATGAGGTCGCCAACCCCCCCTCCGCTACCGTAATGATTAGTAATCTTTTGGCGACCCCCCTCCCCCTCATGCCAGTACGTAATTTTTGCACGCCCCCCAACGCCATATCAAGGCTGGTGCCGTCTACTCGAAAAAAGCAACCACCAACACTGCCCGCTACACTATTACCGGAAGACATCACACAAAATCCTGAAGTCCGGAAACTTCAGTGGTCCAACAATTTCTAACCGCCACTCACGCATGAACCAACAATATGCACTCCGCCGACTATACGTTCCGGCAAGAAAAAGTCACAGTTACGCACCAAACGTTATATGTAATTTTGTCTTACTAACGTAGGCCTGAAAACGGATGCACTGGAGCGGGCGGAGGGAATAGAGGCGCCCCTTCAGGTAGTTCATTATCAGAGGTAGCACTGTTCGAGTCACACTCCCAATTCCCATATCTACAGAGGAGCTTCCAGCATCAATTAGAACACGTTTTAATCGTCAATCCCGGTGTCATCAGTAGACGTAGACTCAGACCGCTCAGAACCAGACATCTCAATGGTTATATCAGAAGCAAATCTTACAGACGTGCTCTGATTAACTATACCAGAGCTCTTTGAGGTCAGCTAGAGTGCGAACTGGTATTGGGTATTGGGTGTATTGGGGTGTTTTCCAGGTATTGGGTATTGGGGTTTTTACCCCCCAATACCCAATACTAACAACAGGGACAGGTAAAAATAGAGGAAAATCGATTTTGACCTGAAAAATTGACATGAAAAAATTGAAAGAGTTGATCGATGATTCGGTTTAGGAAGCTGTTTTCGCGCTAAATCAACTAAACGTTAGTCGAATTTCCTAAAGTGTACGCTTTTCTAAGCGCTACATCAGTAATTAATTTCTATGTTCTTATCTGAAATAAAAATGGTGGCATTAATGCATACATGTAACAGGGGGGTCTGCCCCCCACCCGACTTAGGCCAGACCGCCCCCGGATGCCCCCCAGACGATTTCGCCGACCTCCCCTCCGATTTTTCTGGCAAGTAAATTTCTGAGCAAATTTTTGCAATTTTTTAGAATTTCAGACACAAAAATTGCCAAAAATCGCCTGCAAAACAGCACTTTTTGGCTGTATTTCAGCCCAAATTAGCGATTTTTAGCCCAAAAATTGCGATTTTTTCGATTTTCGAGCGTTTTTTAGTGCCCTACCCCCTCCCAAAATTTTGGCTCAGACCTCCCCCCGGCCGGCGCCAGACCCCCCAACCCCCCTCCCCATCGGCGGATGACCTGTTACATGTATGCATTAATGTACCAGTACAGTACCGTACACATGGCTATTGCGGTGGTGCACACAATTTCCAGCCGAGTTAGGAAAAAATTCGCCGGAAATAAGAAACACGACTGAATTACGAAATATTAACTACCAAAACTGTTAATTACTGCTAATTTTACGCCCAAAATGGCTTCTAAATGCTTTCTGAAAGGGTAGTTCTTCAACATTTTCTCGCCCTGCTTGGGCAGTGGCGCAACCAGGCCTTTTAAAAATTTTAATCGCAGTGCCAATAAATCTTGTGTGCACAACTGGAATGTACCGGTCCACTGAAATGTAATTTTTCGCCCAGCTACGCAAGTATTGGGTATTGGGGGTCTCAGGTATTGGTATTGGGTATTGCGTATTGGGGTATTGGGGGTCTCAGGTATTGTTCGCACTCTAGAGGTCACCATTTATCTACGACATCACATAGCATAGCATCGGAGCTGGTCTGGCGCAGCCGCGGCCTGTTGCTGGCTCACAGATTAGAGCAGACTAGTCTTCGTCAGAGCTAACCGCATATTGCTTCCTGTCATGCTCCTCACAGCTGTTGTACAAAAGTTTGCTGTCCCACGTTATATTAGCACCAAAATCGACCACTTAATCAGTAAATAGCCGGTCAGACTCATCATAGCAGGTAGCGTCACGTATCGCGTCGTCACCGTTACCATCGAAGTTCTGTTCGCTCCGAGCTATTTTCACCGAGCAGACGAACCGAACCCGCACAACCCCATCCATTTGCACCACTGACACCTGAAGCAATAGCAGCAGAATATCAAACTAAATCCCACACACACAAATAACCATACAACTACACATCAACGGATATAGCTGAGGGTTTAATCGATTTTTTCACCAGCTGACAACCATCTATGTAACAGGTCATCCGTCAAATAGGGACGGGCTTAGGGTTATACCGGTCGGCCATCTCACTCCAAATTTTAGGAACGGCGTCGGGCACTAAAACACTATTCGAAATAGCAAGTTGCTAATTTCGGCTCAACCACAGCTAGAAATTCCTGTTTCACAGGTCAGTTTGGCGATTTTTAGCATCAAAGTGTAAAAAAACGGCAAAAATCTGCTCAACAATTACTTGTCAGAGCACGTTTTATTCAGTAGGGACGCTAAAAATCGCCATTTTAAGGTACCAAATACGGTTCTACAGCTAAATACAACCAAAAACGCCTTCTAAAGAGCATAAATGGGCCGAAAAAAACCGGAGGGGGTCTGGTGACTTCGGACGGAATCCCGAAAAAAGCACAAAAAACGCCTATTTTCCCTTAAATATGGGAAAATTTTCTCCCTCCGGGAGCAGGTACCAGCTCGGGAGGGGGTAAAACCATACATGAGCCGGCGGTAAGAGGGGAATACCCCTCTCGCCGGCCAATACCCCTCCTCGGCCGGCCATACTCTCTACCTCCATCCCGGAAGGACAAAACTTTCGATCATTTAATGCAAATTACCCCCTTTTTTCCACTTTTTTGTCCGCTCCCCCCGATGTCTACAGTCCCCCTCCGGATTTTCCGCTCCATGTATGGGTAAACCCCCTCGCTTCCCCGCCGATGTATGTTAAAAGATACCGATTTAGTAATCCAATGTAGTACCATTCAACTGACACGTCCAGTCCTCCCAGCAGTAGTGGGTACAGCGTTAATACAGAAGGCGCTAAGTTTCAGAAAGCGCCAACACGTCTTCAAACACCTTTTATCACGATTTATTGAGTAAGGAGGCTAAAAATAAATAGGTTATCGATTCTAAACACATACACCACTCCCTTAAACATCAGCACTGGAAACGCCAAATACGTTTACTTTCCCTTAAATAATCGAAAATGTTCTCCCTCCGGGAGCAGGTATCGGCTGGCGAGGGGGCTAAACCCATACACGAACCGGCGGTAAGAGGGGGTTACCCATACGTGTAACAGGGGGGTCTGCCCCCACCCGACTTAGGCCAGACCCCCCCCCGGATGCCCCCCGAGACGATTTCGCCGCCCCCCTCCGATTTTTCTGGGAAGTAAATTTTTGAGCAAATTTTTGCAATTTTTTACAATTTCATACACAAAAATTGCCAAAATCGCCTGCAAAACAGCACTTTTTAGCTGTATTTCAGCCCAAATTAGCTATTTTTGGCGATTTTTAGCCCAAAAACTGCGATTTTTTCGATTTTTGAGCGTTTTTTTAGTGGCCTACCCCCTCCCAAAATTTTGGCTCAGGCCCCCCGGCCGGCGCCAGACCCCGCCAACCCCCCTCCCCCTTCGGCGGATGACCTGTTACATGTATGGGGTTACCTCTCTCTCCGGCCCATACCCCCTCGACCGGCCATACTTTCTACCCCTTCCCCTCCCGGAGGGACAAAAGTTTCGCTTATTTAACGCAAATTAGCCGTTTTTAGACTTTTTTTCGCTCCCCCCATCCCGACGTATCCAGACCCTCTACGGATTTTCCGGTCCATGTATGGGTAAACCCCCCTTACCGCCCGGCCCATGTATGTTAAACATACCGAGTTACTGATGCAACGTAGTACCGTCCAAGTGACAGGTCCAATCCCGCCAGTGGCAGTGCGTTATTCCAGAAAGGGTAATTTTCAAAAAGCTCCAACAGGCCTTGAAATACGTTTTATCACGATTTCTTCAGTAAGCAGCCTAAAAATGAATAGCTTATCGCTTAAAAACACATACACCGCTCCCTTAAACATCAGCAGTGGAAACGCGAAATCCGGTTTCGGAAGCGAATTTGAAGCCAACAAATAGTTATTTCTGAGTCAGTTTGTTAGTACGGGAACCTCTAACAGTAATTGCATTTTTTCATCGGGGTGTGGGTCCCTACACTCTCTTCATGGACCGGTGAGGTGCGCGCTGGGCCGAGCTTCAAATTTACGCAATCTACCGACGGAGCGCCAACACCGCTCGATTTTTTCTAAAATCGACGGCAAACTGCCGCAACCATACACCATAAAAAACCACCCAAAGCAAGGATAGTTGCCAGCACAACCATACTACAAACGCAACACTGGCTTGGCCACCCCCATCGGCAGTCTCGGGGGTCTGGTCCCAACCGACTTAGGCCATACCGCACCGCATGGGGACCCCCATCCACGAGTTTTCCGACCCGCCTACGATTTTTCTGGCAAGCATTTGGTTCACAGATTGTCTACAATTGCGGACACACAAAATGCCAAAATCATCTGTAAAACAAAACTTTTTAGCGGTATTTAGCGGTATAGCGATTTTTGACGATTTTTAGCCGAAAAACTCCGCCTTTTTCGTGTTGACCGTTTTTAGTGCCCAACCCCATCGCAAAGTTTAGCCTATTCTGAGCTCATTTACACCTAATCCAGGCATATTTTTAGAATAATTTCTATACAAAATTCTTCCAAACAATCACGGAGGAGAGGGGGAGGCGTACCGGCCGGCTGAGGGGTCGGTCAGAACCGAAACGAGCTTTCGATCCCCCCTACAATTTTTCCGGCAAGTTTTTTTTCTGCACAGATTTATTACAATTTCAGACACAGAAAGTGCCAAATCCACTCTACAACACAAATTTTAAGCGGTATTTCAGTGCAATTTAGCGATTTTCGACGGTTTTTAGCCGAACCATTTTTTAGTCCCAACCCCCCTCCCAAATTTTGGCCTATTCTGAGCTCATTTACACCTAATACACCCATATTTTTTATAATAATTCCTATACAAAATTCTTCATTATTCCAAAAAAATTACTGAGGGGGGCCCGGTAGCGGCCTGCTTAGGCGTAGGTCAGATACTGAGCGCCGGCCCAACACGCCCCTCATCCTCCCCCGGTGCCCATGTCTGCCTCCTACAGTTATGAACACGACCAGGTGGACGAGTTTCATTCTTTCCGTGCAACGTTACCGCCTCCGGGGCAGCTCAGTATACCCTACGGGGCCAATGCTGAGTGGACTATAAACAGCCCCAAATGCAACGGGGCCAGTCCCTAAATGGTAACGCCCCATTCCGGGCACGTAGCCTTGTTCCTGTTGGCTACGTGGTTGTTGGCCTCCGACTCATGCTTGGACTGTCGGCACTAAACCGTCCCGGATGTCCATTGGGAATTTGCCCATCTGCCACTGATGATGCGTAGAGCTGATGGTTTAATGTGCAGCCGGGCCACCCATATCTCGACTGTGCGACAGATGGACCCAGTGGTGCAGAAGGCTCGGCTGCCCGACTTTTCCAGCTTGAAGAAGTGGCCGTCTATTGTTCCCGGCAACAACAACAACAACAGTTTCATTCTTTGGAATTTTGCCCAAAAAATCAAAATCGTCCAAACTGATCATGTTCATACATGTACCAGGGGGTCTGGGCGGTCTGTTCCCAACGGACTCAGCCGAGACCCCACCGGATGCGGACCCCCATCCAAACGACTCTATGGTCCCCTACGATTTTTTTCTGGCAACTATTTTGGTCACAGATTTTTTACAATTTCAGACACGCAAAATCCCAAATCCACTTTTGAACAAAACTGTTTAGCGATATTTCAGTCCAAATTACCGATTTTTAAAGATGTTTACCCCAACAATCCTTGCTGTTTCGTTTTGACCGTTTTTAATGCCCAACCCCCCTCCCAATTTTTGGCCTATTCTCAGCTCATTTACACCTAATCCAGCCATATTTTCATAATAATGTCTATACAAAATTCGTCATTGTTCCAAAACAATCACTGGGGGTACCGGCCGCCTCAGGCGCAGGTCAGAACCTTAGGGACGGGGGCCAACACCCTCTCAGCCTACCCCCGTTGCCCATCTCTTCCGTTACATATACGAGCACGACCAGGTGGACGATTTGAACTTTTGGAATTTTGCCAAAAATAATCGATAATCAATATTTCTACCCCCCTCGCCACCCTTTTGCCCATATCTGCCTATTTCACTTAGGGGCGAGGGCCAACACCCTCTCAGCCTACCCCCGATGCCCATCTCTGCCGTTACATATACGAGCACGTCCAGGTGGACCATTTGGACTTTCGGAATTTTGCCAAAAATAATCGATACTCAATATTTCTACCCCCTCCCCACCGTTTTGCCCATATCTGCCTATTTCATGCATGAACATCACAAGTTTGCACGATTCTGAATTTTTGGAATTTTGCCAAAAAATCGATAATCAATATTTATCCATAAAATTTGTTAATTTATAATTAATTATTATCATTTATTAAACACATGAATTTCTGTTCGCCAATAGAGGTGCAACAGTAAATAAAAATACCGGATACCGGATACTGCTTCGAATGTCACCGTCTCACTACTGATCAACAGACAGCCACCAACTAGCCCCGCTGGCCGGTCATAAAACGCCGCAACTATCCTTAGCCCCAAGGCGAATCCGGCTCGGACACTAACGATCACTAAAAAAACACAAATTATTTAATTCCACCAACAGAAAATCACCTAATACAAACAATTCCAGCTTCATTTATCTGCATTAACTCACCACACTACTCAGTATAAAACACCGAACTCAATCCTAAGCTAATTCAAGTGGCTCCCCCTCCCAACACAAGCCGCTTAACCAAATAAACAAAAACACGAACAAAAAACAGAATTCGCATCAAGCTCGGCCTCGTGCGAAAAAAAAAATCCAACGCAAAAACAAACCTGCACTCAAACTCCGAATCCAGTATTCTAAAGACACGACCGCAATCACACCGCTCCCGTACCGCCAAAACGCCCCATCGCCCCATCGTCCCTTTTAGTAATCGCTGATACTCAGCCTCATTGAAAATCCGGCAAATCTATAGTACTCGCGGCAAAACCTAAACCCCTGTGCGTAGCGCGGCGTCCCAGCACCGCAGCGGAAAAAACACAACAACACACAAAACACGCTCCCCACGCTCCTAACCCCCCCCCCCCCCCCCCCCCCCCCCCCCCCCATCCCTTAACCCCCCCCCCCCCCCCCTCAAAATCCCCCTCTCCCCTCCCCCCCCCCCCCCCTCTCCCCCCCCCTTTTAAAATTTCCTTCCCCTCTTACCCTAAATCTTCCCTTCCCCCCTCTCTCCTCCTCCCTACCTTTCCCCCCCCCCCCCCCCCCCCCCTCTCTCCCTCTTCCCCCCTCCCCAACTCTCCTTCCTTCACTCTCCTAAAAACTCGACAACTCCCCCCCTCCCCCTCTCTTTCCTCTTTCAACTCAGTTTTAATCAGTTGGTATTTTTGTTGGTTCTTACCATAGTTTGCCAAATTGAATTGTCCTTTTAACTTTCTAATTTGTTCCCTTTATCTTCTGTTTTTTGGGAAAAATTCGAAATATCGATTTCACTACCTTAACCTCCCAAAAAACAACTTACCAAGCTCATGCTCATTTTCAAATTCCTCCAGTAACTTCACATTTACCTTAAAAAATAAAGTTTTCCAATTCATCTATTTTCTCTCTCTTTACCCAATTATGACCCTCAAAAAACGGGATTTTGGCACTTGGTGCCCACCCTAACTTTGAACGCTCGGTTTACTAGTCTTACTAATTTTATCATTATGCTCTTAGGGCTATTCCAATAATTTCAACCTTCTTCAGAGTTTTAAATTATCTTCCTTAATTCACCTAACTTTAACGCCATATCTAAAATTGAACTGCATCTCAACGTACTATCATATCGGAATCGCCTTTTGGGGCATCTAATTATCAACTCATATCGGCAGGTGAGCCACCATCCAACGATCGCTGAAGGTAGGTGGTCGGACCTTTCAAAAATCCGGGTTTTTTGCGCTTTTCGGTCCCCCCAACTTTGAACGCTCCCTCACTAGTCTTTGCCAATTTATCTTATGGTTCGTTAGGGCCTTTCAAGTACTTCATCTTACTTTCAACCCTCTTGCTCTGGTCCGCTCTCCTGGTCACGTCCCCCCTCCCTATTTTGTGGTTCATCCTCTCGGCGCGGCAAGTTTACTTGCTGCAAAGAGTTGGTCGTCGGCACAACGCTCCACCCAGGCCACTGAAAGCTGGTTTACAGCGAGTAGATAAAATGGGAACCAACTGGATCTGCCGTTGCACCGAAGCTCCTCCTACAGCATGCCAATTTGGAGAAAGATCAATTGACGTCAAGTGCTGGCTGAGACGACACAACAAGGCCAATACCGGTTTAGGTCCAGCGCCGGGCGGCAGTGGACGCTGTCAGAACTACGACGTCAATGCGCCTGGCGCCCTCTTGGTGCCTGGCGCCCAACAGCATGGCTAGAGTGGCTGGCAGTGAAAGAAGGGCAACGTCCGAGATGACGAAACCACGGGGGAAGCGGAATGGACCTCGAGTCTGATCGCAGGCCGTAAGGCCCCCCGCACATCGGATCGGATCGGAAGGCCATTTCAAGTAGTTTCTAGGGATCCTGCCAGTTTTTCAAAAGATTGGATTGATCTGGTGCAATCGGCCCTAAACTTTAACAGGCCGTATCTCAAACTTGAACATGGTATCTCAAAAAGTGACTATCATATTCGGAATCTCCGTTCTTTTGTGCGTCTAACGGTACAAACCATATTTATATAGAGTTGTAATCTGACAGTCAACGATCAGTTGAAGAAAGTATGG
Source organism: Sabatieria punctata (assembly GCA_030248155.1). Lineage (NCBI taxonomy): Eukaryota > Metazoa > Nematoda > Chromadorea > Araeolaimida > Comesomatidae > Sabatieria > Sabatieria punctata. The sequence continues at coordinate 49,421 of JASANB010006073.1, read as the reverse complement.
TGGTCGGACAGTTTCAAAAAAAAATCCGGTTTTTTGCGCTTTTCGGTCACCCACCAAATTTTGAACGGCTGCCGTTCACTAGTCTGTTGACCAAATGTTATCAGTTATGGCTCGTTAGAAAGAATATTTCAAGTAATTTCAAGCGCTTCTGTCCGATTTTTAAAAAAATGGTCGGATCTTGTGCAATTCACCGTAAACTTTAACAGGCCATATCTTAAAATTGAACATGGTATCTCAAACAGTGACTATCATAGTCGGAATCTCCGTTCTTTTGTGCTTCTAACGGTATCAACCATATTTATATGGAGTTGCAATCTGACAATCAAACGATCAGTTGAAGGTAGGGTGGTCGGACACTTTAAAAAATCCGGGTTTTTTTGCGCTTTTCGGTCACCCACCAAACTTTGAACGGCTGCCGTTCACTAGTCTGTTGACCAAATGTTATCAGTTATGGTTCGTCAGAAAGGCTATTTCAAGTAGTTTCTAGGGATCCTGCCAGTTTTTCAAAAGATTGGATTGATCTGGTGCAATCGGCCCTAAACTTTAACAGGCCATATCTCAAACTTGAACATGGTATCTCAAAAAGCGACTATCATATTCGGAATCTCCGTTCTTTTGTGCGTCTAGCGGTAGCAACCAGGTTTATATGGAGTTGCAATATGACAGTCAAACGATCAGTTGAAGGTAGGGTGGTCGGACACTCAAATATCCGGTTTTTTGCGCTTTTCGGTCACCCACCAAACTTTGAACGGCTGCCGTTCACTAGTCTGTTGACCAAATGTTATCAGTTATGGCTCGCTAGAAAGAATATTTCAAGTAATTTCAAGCGCTTCTGTCCGATTTTTAAAAAAATGGTCTGATCTTGTGCAATTCGCCGTAAAATTTAACAGGCCATATCTTAAAATTGAACATGCATCTCAAAAAGTGACTATCATGTATGACAGTACTTGAAATGGCCTTTCTAACGACCCATAACTGATAACATTTGGTCAACAGACTAGTGAACGGCAGCCGTTCAAAGTTTGGTGGGTGACCGAAAAGCGCAAAAAACCGGATTTTTGAGTGTTCGACCACCCTACATTCAACTGATCGTTTGACTGTCAGATTGCAACTCCTTATAAATATGGTTGATACCGTTAGACGCAGAAAAGAACGGAGATTCCGAATATGATAGCTACTTTTTGAGATACCATGTTCAATTTTAAGATATGGCCTGTTAAAGTTTATGAGGAATTGCACAAGATCAGACCAATATTTTAAACGTCTGACAGAAGCGCTTGAAACTACTTGAAATGGCCTCTCTAACGAGCCATAACTGGTAACATTTGGTCAACAGACTAGTGAACGGCAGCCGTTCGAAGTTTGGTGGGTGACCGAAAAGCGCAAAAAAAACCGGCTTTTTGAGTGTCCCACCACCCTACTTTCAACTGATCGTTTGACTGTCAGATTGCAACTCCATATAAATATGGTTGATACCGTTAGACGCACAAAAGAACGGTGATTCCGAATATGATAGGCACTTTTTGAGATACCATGTTCAATTTTAAGATATGGTCTGTTAAAGTTTACGGCGAATTGCACAAGATCACACCAATTTTTTGAAAATCTGATAGAAGCGCTTGAAAGTACTTGAAAAGGTCTTTCTAACGAGCCATAGCTGATAACATTTCGTCCACAGACTAGTGAACCGCAGCCGTTCAAAGTTAGGGTGGTGCCACCAGAGAGTGCCAAAATCCCGATTTTCGAGGATCCATAACTTGGGTTCAAATGCAGCTAGAGAAAATCGGATGGCAAACTTTTTCATTTCTTTTCCTGGTCTTCAATCGCTGAAAGTTTCACATCTGTGCGGTGATTTTGAAAAATCAGCTGTACAGACTAATGTTTGATTTTTTCGTGGACCGACTCTTAAAGCTTCTTATAATAGTGCTGAGCTATTATTTTTTCGTGATTGCTTTTGGGAGCGCTATTATTGGAGCGTACGCATATATTATTTCATTCAATGCTAAAACGTATTCTACTTACGCTTGTAATCTCTGAAAAGAGGGTAGTTTAAATTCAAATCTATTTCAAATAACAGAACATGAGCTACCGTATAAAAGACGCTCTAGGCCGGTCTTCGTGACATTAAGAATAGCCGCGCTATTTTCCGCCATTGTTTTTTCGGAGTAAAAAATTAAACGACAAAAATTGCAAACATAAAGGATGCAAAAGAACAAGCAGAATAGGTATTTTAGGAAGGCGACGTATTACCCTAGGAATCCAATGAAGCTTAGCTGCTCCTATTACCTAACCACTCCTTTTTCTCTCCTACTCTGCACTGCTGCCATCGACCGAAGTGAAGAAACGAATAAAAATAATAATAAGAGAAGAGTTGTAAGCCAGCTTAGCCTCTTCCAAGCATAAAATGACTTTTTACTGCGTGTATTATGCGAATGCAATGATTCCTCCCTCAACCAGCTCATTCCTCTGATTGAATCCGATAAAAAATGTTTTTTTTTCTTTATTTCCCCCTCCCTCCTGCGTTGAGCGCTGCGTAAGATCGGCGGCGTAGTTTACTTACATAGCATACAGTTGTGTTATATTCCGCGTCGAGACAGCAATCCTAGTTCAAATTGTATGTCCCACCAGATGATCAAAGACAGAGTGACGTTCAGAGATTACAAGCTATCCGCACATGGGCTGTACATTGGCCGTCTCAAGTATCCTCATTTTTCTGAAAATACAGGGTATTTTTTACTTAAACACAAGCAATCTTTATATGAGTTTTAGTCTGACTAATGTTTGCAAGGTTAATCAAAGAAAATTGTCTCAAAGGGACAGTATTCTACATTGGATTGGAAACACGTACAAAGCGTTGATAGTAGTGCGCGTGGGAGCGCTATTATTAGAAGGGCGCTACTATTAGAGACTGCGTGTTTATATTTTCTGGCTGTCCCTAAAGGACGCTACTGTAGTGGAGCGGTGCTAGTATTGGAGCGTGCGCTTTTATGAGAAGTTTTAGGTATTATACGTACTGTATATGACAAGCAACTTTGACAAAATGCATGTTTTTCAGACACTCAAGGTACGACACATATTCAGTGATGTGGACAACGATTGGATAAAATGCTCGGAACTTTCGTAATAACTTTGCATTTCTGACAGTAAAACAATGGGTGGGTAGTCCTGACAAGCAATAGGTAGAATACAGTGGGCAGGTATTGCAAACGTCCGTCAGGGATGTGAGGTATGTTTTTTCCGGTGTTTTCCCGTTTATTTTTCCGAAAAAAAACCGGTTTTTTCCCAACGGTGGGAAAAAACATAGATCGGGGAAAAAACTCAAGCTTAAAAAAGCTAATTTATGTCATTTTTAAGTTAAAAAATAGACTTTTGATATGTATTGGCTTTTGATAGGCTACACTGACTCAAAACTGTTAGAAAAACAACAGAAAATACCAAATTCGGCAATCTAAAACAAAAAAGGCAAACTGTTGTGCGAAAATTTGCATATAGTGTTTATTGGTTTAGCCTGTCAGGGAGGGACCCACCCTACACCCCCTGGATACGGTGCCTACGTAGGATTTTGCAAAAGGAAGTGTAAACTTTTGAAGATCCATTTTTCGGCCATTGCCCAACCGGGGCGAGAAATATTTTTGAAAACTAGCCTTCAAAACGCTTTCAAAAGCATTCTAAAAAAGTAAAATTAGCAGAACTTTGCTGTTTTTGCAGTTTGGCTGGATAGCACTGGTGGTTGGGCCACTGTCAAACTAGGGTAAGGAAATTTTGAAAAATTCGCCTTCACCAAGCATTTTTCATGAGCAATTCGATCTTACTTACTACCTAACTGTAACTACCATTTGAATTTGGTGTCATTTGTTTGTATGTACCTGTTAATACATACTCCTACTTCAGGCGAAATACACCCGAACTCTTTTGCGGCAGAGGTAACAAGTTCATCACGAGCAAATGCTGTGGTACCTCCGCCGAACCAGAGTGCTGTTATTATGTGGAGGAAGGTTGGTAAGTCTCTGGAAATCGCATTACAAATAAACTGAAATGTTGAGCGTGAGAAATTCATAAAAATTATAAGCCGAATAGTGAACAAAGTGTAAGAGTTGCATTTCAGGGTGGTCGGCATGCTCCTAGTCGTACTTATTTGTTTCTGTTGTGTGTGTTGCTACGCCTTCTGCTGTCGATCAAGTCGTCCGGCACCGTTCACTGCCCCCGTAGTTGTCGTCAACTCGCCAGACCGTCTAGCTGCTTACGAAAGATTGCACTCTTGACCTTTTTCAGTACTGTACGTACCCAATTGCGCAATTCAACAGATAATCCAATGCGTATTCGGCATATGTACTACATGTAACAGCTCCGAGCCGACCCGGGGGAAGGGGTAGAGGTTTTTCCTCAGGTGGGGGGGTCGAAGGGGTGTCGTCCAAAATTTCAAAACGCGCCAAAACACCTGGAAATGCGTTTTTAACACGTCTTTTCGGTAAGGACGCTAAAAATCGCCATATTAAACTGCCAAATAGCGTTTTAGAGCTAAAATCAAGCAAAAATTACAAAAGTATAGTTGAGAAGTATTGTTGGGAGGAGAAGGAAATGGAAGGAAAGTGTTTTTATGACTTTCACTTGGGTGGCTAAGTCTTTGATCAGCTCCTACCTATCGGCCAAGAAAACCACTGTTTGGCGGGTTTTCGAACGGTTTAGTTACTTTTCTATGGAACACGCCGAAAGGCGTCGATTAGGTACAGTAGGTCTGAGCTACAGTTGGCAAAATATTGAATTTCAAGAATACATAACATATACATATACATATATGTATATGTTTTCCGAAGTCGAATATATATACAGGGTGTGCCAAAAAAAACAACCCAGCAGATTTTTCGCTGTAGCAACCGCAAATCTCAACCGATTTGAATGAATCCTTTTTTAAATGAAAGATAAATAAATTCTTGAAAGATTGATGTAACGCTTATTAATGTACCCTGCTTGGTTCCTGAGATATTCACTCTCAAAGTCAAAACTGTGATTTTGGCAGTGAACAAGAGGGAATTTTTCTTTTTCCGCTGCACTTCGTAATAAAACGGATTCCTGCTACTGCTGAGGGCTATTGGAGGCTTTACTGGTGACACACAAACTCGGTTCACTTCAACAGTGAAGTGTCATTAGCCCCCAGCAGTAGGAATCTGCTTTATTATGAAGTGTAACGGAATCGCTCTTGTTCTTTGCCAAAATCTGTTTCGACTTTGAGGGCAAATATCTAAGAACTAAGCAGTGAATCTCAATAAATATTGCACCAACATTTGAAGAATTTATCAATCTTTCATTCAAAAAAGCATTCATTAAAATCGGTTAAGATTCATGGTTGCAAAAGTAAAAAATCTGCTTTGTTGTGTTTATCACTCTTGTTCACTGCCAAAATCTCTGTTTTGACTTTGAGGGCAAATATCTCCGGAACTAAGCAGGCTATCTTAATACGCGATTCATCGGTCTTTCAAGAATTTATTTTTCTTTTATTTAAAAAAAGATTCATTCAAATCGGTTGCGATTTGCGGTTGCTACAGCAAAAAATCTGCTGGGTTGTTTTTTTTTGGCACACCCTGTACATAATATGTATATGTATTTTTTCAAAAAATATGTACATAAAATACATATTATACATATTTTTTCAAGGCCAGATTTCAGTTGAAAAATGCTGCTAAAACAGTTGTTTATGACTGAAACGACAAACGGTCTACGTTTGGACCTGATTGGCCTGAAATTGATTCAGTATTTCAGTGAAATCAGCAATAATTTCCACAGTTAAATTCAAAAATCCTCCATGTACAGTCAGTCATTTTGTGTAAGGGAGACATGTGCAATGAACTTTGTTTTGGAAACCGCAATAGCCGATAATTTCATTTAGGTCAACTAACAACAATAGAACAACACATAAACAACAATAGAACAACACATTTAGGTCAACTAACAACAATAGAACAACAATAGAACAACACCGACAGCAAAAAGGGGAGGGTTGTTGTTAAGGAGGCTGCCGGACTTTGTGTCTCTTCCTGCTCTATAGCAGTTGGCTACTCCTAGTCCGAAAGGACAAAAAGTTACAACAACAATAGAAAAGAGCATTTTCTCCTGCCATTTATTTATCCATTGAATTTGAAAATCTAAGCGTTCCCACATTAGAACTCCTTTTGGTCGCCTCGCACCACTTTAGACGGTGATGATATTATTCAGTTAAAGACCAAAAGTTTTCTGTGGTTTTTTTACCACTGGAGCAAATTTAGACACTGGCATCCTGAAGAAAATGTAATTTTCTGCTGTGGATGGCAGGCTGAGACTTAAAAATGCAGCATTTCATCAGAAAATCAATATGTATTTTCAAATATGTATTTTAAATACATTACATAGTGGCCTCAAAATACATATACATAAACATATTCTCTGAGCAATACATATACATATACATATATGTATTCCAAAAATAATACATAATATGTATTTTTTACATATACATATACATATATGTATTCCACAGTAGTCTGAGCCAATCATTCGGCAATGGTTTTGCTGTATATTTACAAAGTCGCTCAAAAACGATAAATTGGTAGGCTCTGAAAGTCTAAAGAAGAACATCCAAAACCCAGTAAAGGTGCGAGCGGATCTGGATGCGATTTTTCCCACTGTTGTAGCAATTTTTGACAGTTTTTTAAATTTCGGACACAATAATTGCGGAATCGCCCGTAAATCAGGCGATTGTCAGATAGATGTATTTCAATATAGATTGACGCTTTTTTACAACTATTATCGCAAAAATGCTACTTTTAGCGATCTTTGAGTGTTTTCTAGTACTTTCGACACAACCCCTCCCCCGTAAAGCCATACATGTGGTGGTGGTGGTGACGTCTGGCCTTCCAGAAAACTGTTTTTAAATTAAAATTTTTTTTCACTGCTACTGTACGATGTATGAGCAATTGAACAGATGGGCCAAGAGCACTGTTGCATTCAATAATTTGCATAGCATAGCTACGACAGCAGTCTGAGAACTTATCGGTCTATATACCTTGCAGTCTCTACAGTTATTCTTTCTTGGTTGGTGCTCGTTTGTCGGATAATAAAAGTTTGAGTGAGACAGCCATGCTTAGAATTGGTCAAAGTATCTGTTTGGTACTGGCAGCGTTGTATCTGAGTGAAGTTTGTGCTTTTCCAGAGTTTGGTGGAACGGTGTGTTCAGGTTTTGGTTTACACTAGCGTCTTTTAGTATAGTTGCTCTCCTTATAAGGTCTATCCATACTCGCGTAGTAAAAATCTACTGACGACAGGTTTGTAATCTACGCACCAACACGCCGACTGCAACTTCGCCTAGGCGCGGCGTGTTGGTGCGTAGATTACAAACCTGTCGCCCTATAGGAAAGCCGGCTTTTTCTACGCGAGCATGAATACAGCTTTAGAATAACTCAGTGATAGACGTGGCAAAAATTGACGAATATACGGTAAAGGATGCAACCGGTTCGCATATAGTCAAGTGCGGCAGTTGGAAGTACGATACGTAGCACGGTTTGGTTTGCACGAATAAACTGAATCTCGATTAGTTCAGCTGTACAGCCTTCAATCCAATGGTTGTCGTGTTCTGTTGCAAGGATCCTCGTATTAAAGGGCGTTGTTGCGAAAAGATCGCCGCCTGGGTCTGGTAAGTCTGACCTTTGACCTTGGAGCAGGTGACGTAACCCTTCAAAAACAGCGAACAAATTACTAACCTAAAGAATAAAACAATTGTGTTCGTCTTTTTTCTTCTGTTCGTCGCGTGTTGCGCGCTGGTGTTCTTAATGTGCATTATGTTGTCCGAGTCTCAAGCGAACACACTATTCAGAAAGAAAGCGAATAAACAGGTTAGTGTCAGTGGCGTATGCAGGATTTTGGAAAGGGGGGGTGTAAAATTTTCAAAGTGCCTGGTTGGGCCGGTAAAAAATTTAGCAAAATTAGCCTTCAAAAACGCGTTTAAAACGCATTTCGAGCTTAAAATTAACAGAAATTACAAGTTTTAGTAGTTTATAGTGGCCTGATTGGGCTTCTGCCCGACCAGGGCGAGAAAATTTTGAAAATTTGGCCTTCAAAAACGCATTTAGAAGGCATTCTGAGCACAAAATGGACAGTTTTAGTACATAATTCATTAGTTTCTTATACATACTTTTTCTTCCTACCTCCACCGCAAAGGGGGGCTGTACACACCCTACAACACCCCCTGGATACGCCACTGGTTAGTGTTCGTCTAAGCGGTTAACTCTTTTGTAAGACCGAATAAGTCGATTTCAGGGAGTGGAGTTTAGAAATGGCTGTGCTTTGAGGTTAAATACAAAACTTTCAGGATGGTAGGAGGCATCCTGATATTGATGAACTTGCTGCTCTGTCTTTTGCTCGTTTGCATTACCTACGTCTGTTGTGCAACCGTCTACTGGCAATCCCGGAAAACCGGTTGCAAAACGGGCCCTCAGATCCAGCCGATGAGACCAGCTGGTGGTCGACAGGATACCTCCAACAAACCAGTTTGATTGTAAATTGCGCTGGTGACTCTCTTCGCTTCTGGTTTGAGATTTTGCTTTGTTGGTATTTGTGTATTTTACCTATGTTTATTTGAGTGATAAACAGTTTGCCAACAATTCAGCTCACGGTTTTATCAAACAGGTTTTGAATAGCAGAATGAGACGTTTTCTATCTGAAATATCATCGTTTCACCTGAAAAAACAAAAATGGCTTATGTCATTTCTAAACTGGAAGATGTGTCGTTCGGCGAATAAAATAAAAATCAGTTGGTAAGGAAAAGAAACGTACGAGTGATTTCTTATACAAGTACATACGTTACCAGAGGAGTTAGTACGGATATATTCCATTGTTTATGCCGTGTGGCAGTCAGAAAACAGGATGTTACTGTACGTACTAAGATGTTTGTTGGGATTTTAAATCCAATCCGGAAAGGATGAAATCCGGATCCAATCCGTCCATAAACTACGACGTTCAAAAATTCAAAATTTTGGACCCCCTCCCGACGTTTTTCGGCGTTTTCAGCACAACCCCCCTAAAAACTATGACTTTTTGACTGACACCTCCCCCCGACTAAACTTGGTACTGTGTCCGACATTAGAAAATCTTCAATAAAATCAACATAACACTGTAGAAGCTGTGAAAAGAAACTTTTGACAGTTAACTACCATTTTGTCGGTTGGAAACATGAACTGTGTTGAGTTTTCCTTGTAATATAGTTGCCGACAGACAAATGCTTCCTAGGCACCTAAAAAACGTTGACGTTTTCGACACCAACAACCACCCCCCTGCGACGTTCAACCGACCACCCCAACCCCCTCTCTCTCTCGTAGATTATGGACGGCCCCAAGAACAACGTCGTCAGGGAGAAGCTCCCCAAAAATCGTTTTTTGAGACGACGTCGTTTATGGACTAAACAGTATTATCCCTTCCGAAATACAGGTACGCGTATACGCGTACCGAACCTATCGCCGAACCTATCAGAAATAGACACGAGCAAGTTCGTGTGGTTTTTTGGTTCAGGTAGAAAACTTGGCAAAGATCAAAAAGATGACATAAAGGTACGTGTTTAAAGGCTCTGTTCACTAAATTCCGACTTTCGTGCTTAGAACCGTTCTGAACCATTATCCCAATTCCGATCTTTTCTAGGCGAACCGATAAAGGTGCATCTGCTATTTTTTATGAACCTATGTCATTGGTTTTTAGTAATCTAGGTTCGGCTCGTTGAGTCTTTAACCCGAACCAGACACTTTTCTCAAAAACGGACTTTATCAAATTTCCACCTTCTAAAAAGTTGAATCTTTAGCAAAAAAATTCTACTTTTGCAAATGTTACCAATTTTAAACTGGCGCCGGTTTTAGTTGCTCGGCATTGTTGTACCCAGTCTCATCTGTTTGTTATTTTAGTGCATTCTGGCGCTACTGTATGTTTATCTTGTGCGGCTTCCGCTTGGTCGCAGATTAGATTTGTTAGCCAAACAGCGCCGCGACCAGTGGTTCAGGGATCCTAAATTGATCAAATTTCGTACAGATGGTACAGATTGTAACTCTGCGCATCGGCTAGTCACCACCACCGCGGACAAATGTATGGCTGACATGCAGCGCAAGAAAACAACAACAATGTGCTACCGATGCCAAGTGAGACTGTGTCGGCGATTGTGAATGGCGCTTTCACTATTTGCCTAATTTCTTTTACAATGACAAGCAATCTAAGGGCAAGGTTAGAGTCTTTGGTCAGACGCGTGCAATGCTTTAACTGTGTCTATGCTTTGCTTTGAATGTTTTCTGTCTCTGTGCTCTGACTGTTTTCCTCTGCTGAATGAAGTGGTAAAAGCGTTGAATTTTGAACAAAGTCAGATTTTGAACAAAGTCAGATTTTGAACAAAGTCGGATTTTGAACATTGTTTCTGTTTTACAGGAAAGGCTCGCAGTGTCGAAAATCATTTACGAACCAATAGGCGCCTAATGGTTCATTAATCATGGTTCGATTTTTTGTAAATTGTTCGGGTGATTTTCAGCAAAGGTTCGTATGAAAATTTTGCTAAGAATTTACCCGAACCGGAAAGCAGAAATTTTTGCTAAATTCTACCATTAAAAATACGAACCAAAAAGTATGTGCGAACCTATTAAACCGAACTAAATCGCCAACTTCGGACATTCGGTTTTGAGACGAACCGGTTCGGATTCTTCCCGAACAAATCAAAAATATTTCGGTCTTTTCGGAAGGGTTATGCAAGGTAAATAAATTTGCGTGTTGCGGTGTCATTGCAGTTTGTGCCCGTATCGGCCCACCAATGGACAAGCAATGTCATCTCATCAATTTCTAATCTTCCTTGAATCTGACCGGTGCTGAAGTGAAGCAAGCCATGAACAATAGAATTATCCTTTTGTGGTTGCTAGTTGTGTTCAAGATCTCTGACGTTCATCCTTTTCCGGACTACAGTAAAGAACTAAACGAGGTCTGTTGTTAAAATGATTGGTTTTCGTCAGACGTAAAATATAAGAGTTCCATCGTTTGTTCAGGGTATTACAGAGGTGAGGGGAGTTGTTGGCGAGCTGAAACGAACGTGCGGAGAGCTGATGTACGTATGTAATTGTCTTTCTTAATTAAACGGAGATTAGAAGTGAAAACTGCTTATTATAGATGCGAAATGAAGAGTGATCTTGTTGAAGTGCATTGCTGCGGAACCAACAACCTAGAATGCTGCTATTCCCCAAAACCGGAAGTTTGGTAATGTATTTTCAAATGTCTTAGCTGAGAAAATTGTTCATGGCAGGTGTTGTTTTAAATGTTTCAACGTAAATGCTTGTACTAGGAGGCTTAGGAGGTTACTCCCCCAGCTAGAAAGGCCAAACCTCTCCTTTCCCCCTCGGAAATAAAAATTAGGGACCCCTCCCTGACCCAAGGTACGTACAAGTACTAGTACGTAGCAGCTCCAGTACTAACAAACTGGCTAGAAAATCATAGCTTGTTTAGCTTAAAATCCGCTTAAAACGCCTTTGATAACCGAATTGGTTGATTAAGAGAAATCGGTGTTTTCATAAGCGTTTCTTGTAATGTTTCCTTGTTTTTAACTCATAACGCTATTTGAATGCTTAAAAGAGCGATTTTAGCCTCCTTACTGAATAAAACGTGCTAAAAATTGCATTTCCAGCCAGAGATTTTGGAGCTTTTTGTAATTTTGGAGCCCCTCTTTAGGCAAAACCCTTCCACTCACTCCCTGCTGTCGTAAGCCGCCCCCTATTCCCCTTCCGAACCTGTTACATGTACTGTACATTGTATGTGAGACATGATAGATATTGAGAGGTTTTAGGATCCCAGCGGTTGTGGGCCTAATTATAATAGTGGTGAGTGTGTGCTGCTGCTGCGTCTGCTGTTGCGTGGGTTGTTCTCATTGTTGCTCACGACGCCCTACAGGTCCTACCATATTCGTAACTTCTGCCGGCACCGACCACACCGCCTACGAAAGATTGAGAGAAGTGGAACCTACCTGTGCCACCCCTAGATAGAGATTACTTCTGTTTTGTTTCATTCTGCTTTGTGTATTATTTTCGTTCCTTTTTCTCGGTTAAAGAAAATAAAGAGCCGGATTATCTGGAAAACGTGTTTTGCCACTTGTTTACAACGGTCTTTCGTAGATTTTCTTCTCAGATAAGGTAGAGTTGTGCCCCACCAAAGTTGTGTCTGGTTTAAATCTTCGCACATGAATTGCGCCTGCACTCGGGTTTCTTCCTTATTTGGCTGTCCAAGTAAGTCGGCATTATGATAATAATTTGTTTGTCAGATAGTCTTGCATACACAACATATTTACAGTCATAATATTTCGTTAATCCGGACAAGTTGGGACTGGCCAATTTTGTCCGGATTAGTGAATTTCCGGTCGGATTAACGAATCAAAGCTAAACCACTGTATTTCAGGTTAAAGGTCTAAAGGACAGCTTTTTGTTAGTTGCATATCAGATTCTGCAGCTGTACCTCCTAATTAAAATCCAAAAACTTATTTCAGCTTATTATAGCTCTTTAAAAGGCAAAAATAATCACATCCTGACTCAAAGAAAAGCATTATTCCAATTGAAAATTAACACCTCAATTGAAAAATTGCGCATGGATTTTGTCCAAATTAACCAAATCCGGATTAACGAATCGCTTTACCATACCAATTTCGAAGTTGGGACCTCAAATCTTCTGTCCGGATGAACGAATACGGATCCGGATTAACGAGTCATATAACATGGGGGAAAATTGGGACCTGGCCTAATCTTGTCCGGAAGCCAAATATCCGGATTAACGAGGTCCGCATAAACGAGACATGACTGTATTGGGACTGATGTGCCGAAGCTTTCGTATTTGGCGCTTCGATCTGCAGGTTAAACCTAATCAATAACTATTTCTTGTTTGATACGGTAGGAAAACTGTTTTTTGTTTTAACAAAAAATGAATTGATTTTGGCTGAACTTGTGCGCTGATTATTATAATTGCTTTGGAGGTAATAGCAAGTGCCACGATAGAAGAGGCCAATCATATGTTCGGCGGTCTCAGACCGACCGTATGGCAGAAAACTGTTTGTGATGTAGGTTATTATTGATCTCCCTTGCTTGCTTGCCTTTTTTGTATTAATTATTATTAATTCTTTCTTTCCATACATGGGCCGGGGGGTAAGGGGGGTATACCCCTGCCCCTCGGTCGGCCATACCCCCCTCGGCCGGCCATACCCCCCCTCGCCGACCCACCCCCCTCCCGGGGGGAGGAAATTTTCGCTTATTTAAGGCAAAATAGGCGTTTTTTGGCCTTTTTTCGGGGGAACCCCCCCCCCCCCGAGGTCTCAACCCCCCTACCCCCCTCCGGATTTTTCCGGCCCATGTATGTTTCTTTCTCCTCATTAAGTATTTTTATTTGTCGCATACGTGCAGTTTACCACCTAAAATCGTGCAGTAGTGAAGTGAGCAAGCACCGTATCCTTCTTAGTGTGGAAGCTTTTTCTGAGCATCAGATCAATGAATTCAAGCAAAGACCGTAACTGTAGGTCTGTAACTGTTGTAACTACCGTATCCCGGGTTACGGTATTTTCAAATCCGCTTATTACGCTTGTTTGTTAACGGATTTTTGCATTTCACAACTAAAACAGTCAGGGGAAGTGCGACAATAATGGAACCGGTACCATAATACAGTCAGTCAGGCACTTAACGCCGTTTATGGTACCGACACCATATATGGTACCCCTATCTTCGCCTTTTACCGGTACCGGTACCATATGGTACCACTCTGTTCAGATTTCGTACCATATATGGTACCGGCACCCATGGCCATGGGTAGGGGTACCATATATATATGGCATACATGTAACAGGGGGGATCGGGTCTGCCCCCCACCCGACTTAGGCCAGCCCCCCAGATCGGGACCCCCCCCCCCGAGACGATTTCACCGACCCCCCCTCCGATTTTTCTGGCAAGTAAATTTTCGAGCAAATTTTTGCAATTTTTTACACTTCCACACACAAAAATTGCCAAAATCGCCTGCAAAACAGCACTTTTTAGCTGTATTTCAGCCCAAATTAGCGATTTTTGGCAATTTTTAGCCAAAAAATTGCGATTTTTCTCGATTTTTGAGCCTTTTTTAGTGCCCACCCCCTCCCCCAAAATTTCGGCTCAGACCCCCCCCGGCCGGCGCCAGACCCCCCAACCCCCCTTCCCCCATCGGCGGATGACCTGTTACATGTATGATATGGTGACGGTACCATATATGGTGCGTACCATATATGGTACCACCACAGTCGCCGAACGTGGGGCACCATATATGGTACCGGTACCATATGGTGCCGGTACCATCACTACCCTAGATACCGGTACCGTATGTGGTACCGGCACCTTATATGGTGTCGGTGTACCATAAACGGCGTTAAGTGCCTGACTGTAATATGGTAGCACTTTGATCCAGGCCTCAGGTTGTACAAAATAATCGTTTAACTGCTTTTTAGGCTTACCCTTCATGTGCTCAGAGAGAGTGCCTAGCGGCACTTTTTTTGAAATTGAAATTGATTAAAAAACACAGATATTGAATTGCGAGTGGTGCAGTGTTACCGTACGGTGAATATTGAACCGACTGAATTATGAACAAATAGAAGCCCAGGAAGAGCTTCTTTTTGAGTCGAGAATCTATGTACATAAGGCATTATTTGCTGTTCCATTGGTGCGAAAACGTGCGTTAAGGAGAAAAAGCCTAAACCTGTAACTGTCTTATCACCTGTGAGGCCTCTTTCTAAGTGGTACCATGATATGTTGTATGTAAACCAACCGATACCCTATATGGCACCGGTACCATGCATGCATTATGCAGAAGTTGAGCCAGTACCGGCACGAACGTGACAGGTCACCCACTGACGGGATTAAGGGGTCTGGGTCCAAATTATGGGGGAGGGTGTCGGGTACATACATATGGGTTTGGGGCTTACTCCAAAGCTGGAAAGGCCAACCCCCTCACCCCCACACAGGTTAAGGGACCCCGATCCAAAAACACAAGCTAGCCAAAATAGCGATTTTTAGCGTCCTTACTGAAAAAAACGTGCTAAAACGCCTCTCCAATCGTTTTGAAGCTTTTTGAAATTTTGGACCCCCTCTGGGCGAAACCTCCCTCGACACCCCACCTGAAGGACCGGAACCCACTAACCCCCTCCCCCAGGTCGGCCCGGAGCTCGTACATGCATGGTTGGGTACCTAACAGACGCACAAAATTTGCAATTTTCGTCTAAAAATCGCAGAAAAGCGCCAATTTGGGCTCAAATACAGCTATGCTGATTTACTTTACAGCATACATGTAACAAACAGCTTCGGGCCGAACTGGGGAGGGGGTAGGGGTTTTCCCTCAAGTAGGGGGTCAAGGGGGTTTCGCCCAGAGGGGGTCCAGAATTTCAGAAAGCTCCAAAACGCCTGGAAATGCGTTGTTGTTAGCACGTTTTTTCAGTAACGACGCTAAAAATCGATATTTTAAGCTGCCAAATAGCGTTTTAGAGCCAAAGACAAGCAAACAGTGACAAAAAGGCTTAGAAAAACCTCGATTTCTCTTAAATATCAGCAGTGGAAACGCCAAATTCGGTTTCCAAAACTTTTCAAGCGAATTTTAGGCTAAACATTAGTGATTTCTGAGCCAGTTTGTTAGTACTGGAGCCGCTACTAGTACTTGTATTTTTTGGGTTGGCGGTCCCTAAACTGTCTCGGAGGGTGAGTGGGTTTGGCCTTTCTAGCTACGGTACCCCAAAACCTCCTAGTACATGTATGATACCACCGGTGGCACTTAGCCAGTCTGCCGAAGTCTAAATAGCGCCGTTGGTGGTAGCGAGTGCAGTGCCAGTGCCACCGGGGTGGCAAAACTATATAGTATAGTAAGCAAAAGCAGACATGGGCAAAGGGGGGGCTGAGGGGGGGTTGGCCCCCCTCAGGCTCTGACCTACCCGCCCCCCTCAGCCGGCCGCTACCCCCCCTCAGGAATTTTTTGGAAGGATTTTGTATAGAAAATTATGATAAAAATATGCCTGGATTAGGTGTAAATGAGCTCAGAATAGCTTATTTTAGCTTATTTTAACCAAAAATAAGCCAAAAAACCTTGATTTTAGCCAAAAATCGGACTTTTTGGCTTACCACCCCCTCAGCCCCCCTCCCCTCAGGCGCTCCTACCCCTACCCCCCCCTCAGCCCCCCCTCAGGAATTGAAAATTCTGCCCCCCTCAGCCGAAATGCTAGCCCATATCTGAGCAAAAGCAACTACAAAAAGTACAGGGTGTCTCAAAAAAATGATCACTTTTCTTTTTACTGCCATTTCCGCAAATTTTGACCAAATAGGCTGAAATTTGGATCATAGGTGCGAAAATTCGGGGAATTTTATGTGTTAAAGTTTGGTGCACTAGGCTTGACTCATTCCCGAGAAATTTTAAAAGAAGTGAAATTTGGTAATTTCAATAGTGAAAACCGGTCACCGAAAAATGGAAACATTTCTTTTGACTGTATCTTTCCTAATTTCTGTCGGAATCGGATGAAATTTGCAGTGTAAACGCAGAAATTCAGGGTAATTCGTGTGTAAAAAGGTGACGCATGAACTCCAACGCTATCGATAGAGTTTAGGCGATAATGTAATGTGACGTTTTTCGGTGACCGGCTTTCACTATTGAAATTACCAAATTTCACTTTTTTCGAAATTTTTCGGGAATGAGTCAAGCCTAGTGCACCAAACTTTAACACATAAAATTCCCCGAATTTTGGCACGTATGTTGCAAATTTCAGCCAATTTGGTTAAAATTTGCGGAAATGGCAGTAAAAAGAAATGTGATAATTTTTTCGGTGACCGGCTTTCACTATTGAAATTACCAAATTTCACTTTTTCTGAATTTTCTCGTGAATGAGTCAAGCCTAGTGCACCAAAATTTAACACATAAAATTCCCCGAATTTTGGCACCTATGGTCCAAATTGCAGCCTATTTGGTAAAAATTTGCGGAAATGGCAGAAAAAAGAAATGTGATCATTTTTTTGAGACACCCTGTAGAAAAAAGTAAAAAGAACTACTTGTATTTCGGGCTCAGGGTGCCTGACCTGTCTCGTTGGGGTTTGGCCTTTCGTGCTAGGTGCGGTGCCCTAATGCAATGTAGGGTGGAAGGCAGAGCTGTTATAAAAATTTTTTGATAGCCAAAAATTTTGCTTTTTTAAAAAATTTAAAAAAAAATATTTTGAAAATCGGTTTAAGTGGGTCTGCTAGTTCAGGTACTTACAACAAATGTTCCATTTTTGCACCTCAAGTCAGTTAAAAAATCTGTTCGAAAACGCATACATGGGCGAAAAGATCCGGAGGGGGTGTCTGGGGATCGCACAAAGTCCAAAAAAACGCCTAAAAAGCGAAAATTTTCTCCCTCTGGGAGGGGCAGGGTATACACCACTCGCCCCCCCCCCCCGCGGCCCATGTATGCGAAAACGGAAATACAGGTCTAAACACTGCCTATAACTGCATAATTTCACCGAAAATTGTCTTTAGAGGCACTTCTAGGTGAATCCTAAGGAAGGATTTCTTAACCAGTCGCTTTTATTCTCAGTGCAAACGAAGTATTATGCAGTTTCTAGATAAAATGTTGGCAGTTTCCAAAGAATTTACTAAAAATTGCATGTATGTACGTGAATTTTCCCACTATTTGCCTTAATAATTTGCATATTGATTTAAGTAAAGCTTTCTTTTAAAAATAGGTTTTTAAAAACTTTTTACCCAAACAACTGTGGTACTAGAAGGTAAAGGGGTTGTATGCAGATGTGAGCATCATCAGTGAGTGTGAGAGGCAGCTGAAGATGATGGAGTATACGGTGGGCGCGACCGACACTCTGGAGCGCATAGCTGCCGTGCACGATCTAACGCCGGGCGAATTGATGAAAGCCAACCGAATGGGCTCACGCATGGTCTTTCCGGGACAGAAAATTAAAATACCCTCCGCTCTGGCTGTCGCTGCCCCCGCACCGCCCTCTCTCAGCCTCCCCCTCTCCCCCACCGACGATAAGGAGAACAGGGGTACGTTTGTTTATGTAGCTAATACCTCCAATATAATTAGTCTTCTTTTACACCTGAGTTAGTGAGTACAAACAATTTCCATTTCTCTGTTTGTGTGCAATTAACGGGTTTTGCCGTGAAATTGGTGTCTACATTAGATGTGACTGATCGTAAATTGCGCGCGACGGGAAGTAGAAAACTAGTTGACTGAGCGGTTAGGATATAGACTGCTTTTTGCTTCTCTTTTTCTAACCGACTGTCTGTTTGTTGGTTGGCTAAAGAGTTTTGAAACGG
Organism: Sabatieria punctata; assembly: GCA_030248155.1. Taxonomy (NCBI): domain Eukaryota; kingdom Metazoa; phylum Nematoda; class Chromadorea; order Araeolaimida; family Comesomatidae; genus Sabatieria; species Sabatieria punctata. The sequence continues at coordinate 31,103 of JASANB010006073.1, read as the reverse complement.
ATGAGAACCTGTTTTTTTTATAAAACTTTGCTGGAGAAGGTAAAACGTCTTCAACAATATGTTTAGAATTAACAGCTGGATAATTTGAGGCATAACCGTTTGTCGATTTGAAAGAGCCAACTCAGACCAACGCAAATTGGGTACCAAGAAACAAATTGGCGTTTGGCACGGTGGCATTCTTCATGTTTACGTGTTTGTTCAGTCAGCGCCTGGCAAACACAATTCTCTTCAGAGAAAGGGCGAAGAAAAATGTTCGGCTAAAACGGTTATGAACCTTCTTTATATTAAGGTGACACCAATGTAAGTAGTAAGTATGCGGAACCATTTTTTCGTCATTATTCACTCTGAAAATCCTGTTTTACGTTTTTTATAAGCTACAGCTCTAAAACTATAACAGTCAGGCACTTAACGCCGTTTAGTACCGACACCATATAAGTGCTTATATGGTGTCGGTACTGTATAAGTGCTTGCACCCGCTCAACAAAGGCCGAGAGTTTAGAATTTCAAATTACAGTTCGCAAGCTCTCGCAGTCCGCACGGCGAGAGTATAATAATTGGACAAGCATCTAGTAGTTGTTGTTGTCTGCCTTTTCGGTCTGACGTCGCTTCGTGCGACCGCCGGCACATGCTAGCTTGTGTTTACAGAAAGCTTTTTACACCTAATCTGCGTCTGTAGTCTCGTCGGATGATGGCATTATGGCCGCTCCGGGTCGAGCCAGACGAACCCCCAGTTCGAGTGAGTCGGAAGGTCTGAAGCCGCCACGGGCAGAAGAGAAGGACGCGCTGGAAGAAGAAGAAGAGGCCGAGTTGGATGCCGAATGTCTGCAGCGATTCCTCAAACTAAAAGTGAAACAGTTCACCGACTGCGAGGGCGTGGTCTCGGGAACGTTGCTGGTGACGCCCAACTGTCTCATGTTCGACCCGGACGTCAATCATCCGCTGGTCAGGTAGGTGCTAGATTTCCGTAAATGGAACGTCTGCTGGTTCAGTGTGAACGCCTCGATTAAGCAGCTTCTGGAGACTGTACGAAAAAGTGCGCGACACTTCTTGCGTTGATTGGTTTTTCAAGTGTAAAAACCAAAAGCTGAGAATTAGTTTTTCTGCCGTCTGATTGGCCGGTGCTTGTTGACGTTGGAAGCTTATCTGAATAATATGGGCGGCCTAGGCCGTTTGTCCGACTATACAACGTACCCAAACAGAACCTTACAATCAAGTAATACAGAAATGTTATTTATCACGGATCACAAAAGCAGTTAAAAAGCGGAATCTAAAAGTCTGACGTCAACCCAGTCATTTTTCTTCTAGAGCTGTCACGCAGTGCTTGCGATGTAGATTTGCAATGTCAATCAGCCTGCTCGGTGGTGTGAAAATTCGAATACTACCTAACTAAGATGTATTTTATGAGTAAAAACTGCTTATAAATCACTTCTTTTTTAGCCGAACGCGCAATCTTCACCTGCGCACTAGAGTAAAGTGTGTCTGTTCTAAAAAAAAACTGAACCTGTGACGATACATGCCGAATATTCTTCACTTAGTCTGCCGTTTTTTGCGTGACATTTTTTGTATTCTTCATGTGTTTATGTTAATTATAGTAAGTCATCCGGTTTTTAAGAGGTGTTATGGGATCTGGCGCCGGTCCAGAGTCTGAGCTCAAATTCTACTGAAACTGCAGACTACAAAGCGCTCAAGAATCACAATTTTGGGCTAAAATCCTTAAAAAAGCGATAATTTGGGCTAAAAGTACAGGTAAAAATGCTGTTAATTCCATTTTTTGTGTCTGAAATTCGAAAAAATGCCAGGAGAAATCGGAGGTCGGGTTACGAAAATCAACCCTGCAGATTTTTCGCTGTAGCAACTGCAAATCTCAACCGATTTGAATAAATCCTTTTTAGATGTAGGATAAATAAATTCCTATCATACATGTAACAGGGGGCCTGTGGGGGCCTGTTCCCCACCCGACTTAGGCCAGACCCCGGATGGCCCCCCTGAGACGATTCGCCAACCCCCCCCTCCGATTTTTCTGGCAAGTAAATTTTTGAGCAAATTTTTACAATTTCAGATGCAAAAATTGCCAAAATCGCCTGCAAAACAGCATTTTTTAGCTGTATTTCAGCCCCAATTAGCGATTTTTGGCCAAAAACTGCGATTTATTCGATTTTTGAGCGTTCTTTAGTGCCCACCCCCCTCCCAAAAATTTTGGCTCAGCCCCCCGGCCGGCGCCAGCCCCCCCCCCAAACCCCCCTCCCCCCTTCGGCGGATGACCTGTTACATGTATGATTCCTGTCCTCAATACGCCCTCTAAGACAGTGATTTTGGCAATGAACAAAAGGGATTTTTATCATTCCGTTGCACTTCGTAACAAAACGGATTCCTACTACTGTTGATGGCTATTGGAGGTTTTATTGGAGAAACACACGCTCGGTTTACTTCACCAGTAAAGTCTCGTTAGCCCTCAGCAGTAGGAATCTGTTTTATTGTGAAGTGCAACGGAATCGCTCGTGTTCTTTGCCAAAATCTGTTTCGACTTTGAGGGCAAATGTCTCAAGAATTAAGCAGAGTATGTAAACAAAAAAGTTCACTAATCTTTCAAGAATTTATCAATCTTTCATTGAAAAAAGGATTTATTCAAATCGGTTGTGGAGATTCGTGGTTGCGAAAGTAAAAATCTGCTGGGTTGTTTTTCATCACTATTGTTCATTGCCATGTTCCCTATCTTGACTTTGAGGACGAATATCTCATGAACGAAGCAGAAACTAACTAACTAAATCTTTGAAGAATTTATTTATCTTTCATTTAAAGCAAGATTCATTGAAATGGGTTAGAGTTGCGGTTGCTTGCTACAGTAAAAAATCTGCCGGTTTGGTTTTTTTGATGGACCCTGTATATCTGGTATGGTTTAAGTCGGGGCGGCAAGATCGCCAGATGCTTTTCTGTTAGTTGCTTTAGGGAGTCAATGTTGTTAAATAGGTGATGCATCTCAGGTAAGCACAAATTTGTTTGCCAGTTTGCCACAAATTCTACAGTTAGCTTTCACTAAGTTGTATTTTATTTAAAAGACTGTAATTTCTAATGCAACCAAATATGCATTAAAAATTCATGAACTAAAAACTGTGAGCATACCAGTCTAAAGACCTTAGCTGTAACTGTGCTAGGCGCTGTCAGCTAAAAGGTTCAACTTATCTTTGTTTTGTTTTCAGAGTTAAAACTGTTTTGAACTGGCTGGTCGCTGTTTTGCACACTTGTTGTTGGCCTAAAATTAAGCTTATAACGTCAGATCAATAATGAAGCGCAATTATTCTTATGACTACTCCCTTTTATGGTAGCCTAGCCGGCGTGCATTATTAACCGAGCGTCTGAATAATTGATGATGAGACTTGCATTTAAAGAACGAATGCGCTTCCATGCAGCACGCAGCGGTGTTGAGTGTGAAGCGAAGCGGCGTTTGACGTTGATTGAGCGAGCACTAGGATTAGCGCTTACGGCAGCGCGAGGAATTTTCTGCCTAATTTTGCCGGCCGACCAACCGCCCCACATAGCAATTGATTCATTTAGCCAGCGCTTACTACGCACTGCCTGCCCGCTGCTGTTGGCCCTAGAGGCGCACTTACACGCACATAAGCCAGCGCGCTTTTTTGGTGCAACTCTAACTAATAGCCTTTGAGGCTTTTCCGGGCAAAAGGGGGTCAATTCTCTAATCTGACTCGCTTCTGGCTAGTAGAGCAGGAAAATCTGAACAAGAGATGGCGTTTGAAGAATAAATTCGAAACACCGGGTTACCTAAAAATGGCTCATTTGTGGTACACTCAAAATTTCTGTACAAAATGATAAAAGTTTGGTTGGAAAATTGCAAAATGGCCATTGTGGGACAGGACTTTAAGATATACGTTATGCATACTCGTCTAGAACTGCGCAAAAACTTCTTCGCAAGTCGAGTTGTTCCAATTTGGAACAACTTACCTAGAGACGTTGTAAATGCTTCATCACTACAAAACTTTCGTACTAAATTGGCCGCAGTGGATCTATCAAGTTTTTTGAGGGGGAGGGCCCTTGAGCCGGTCGATCGGCCCAGCCCTCCTGTCATCTAGTGGCATGCTACGGTATGCTGGTCATTCTACATTGTAACAGTTTATTCTTTGTTTGCTTGTTAAAATCAATAAACATTTATTCATTTATTTGTTCAGGCCCCTATATGGTTGGTAGGTTTGCTTGAGGTCACCACGTCCAAACTTGAGCCACCCGAATGTTAGAAAGGAAATTATTCCTAGAGAAAAGTTGTTGAAACCCATTGGCTTCATTTTGAGAACATGGGCTAAATCTAACCTTCAGTGTAAGTTGACCCGCAATTCGGAAGCCGTTTGAGGTTTGTTTCCTCAGTGGCACCACTATAGAGTGGTGTGCGTAAAATGTGTAAGTCCTCCCAAGGGTGCACTGCATAACCTCGGAATACTAAAGTCATCCCTCATTTACTGCAAGCCTGGGCTAACCCGCAACCAGGGGCGTAGTAATGTTATGATTTGAATTTGGACACAATTACTGACAGTAAGCAGTAGAGGCACTATTCATATCGATCATATATTGAAATCTACTCTCCTATATTTAGGTTATTGCCGCTTTGTCTAACATTCTTTTCTTTGCTTTGTACCTTGTATGTTTCTTGAGATATTTGCCCTCTAAGTCAAACCAGTGATTTTGCCAATTAACAATATTATTAAAACCAACCTGACAGATTTTTTGCTGAAGCAACCAACCGTAAATCTAAACCGATTTGAGTGAATATTTTTTGAACGAAAGGTAAATTAATTCTTGAAAGATTGGTAAGATACTCTGCTTAGATATTTTCGTTCAAAGTCGAGCCAGTGGTTTTGACAAAAAACAAGAGCGATTTTTACTATTCTGTTGCACTTCATCATAAAACAGATTCCTACTGCTGAGAGGTAATAACGATGCTTTGGTGGTGATGTAACGAGCGTGTGTGTTGCCAGTAAAGCCTCCTTTCGACCTTTGACCCCAAGCAATCTGTTTTATTATCACGTGCAACGGGATTGCTCTTGTTTCTTGCCAGAATCACTGTTTTGACTTTGAGGGCAAATATCTCAGCAACTAAACAGAGCACCTAGATAAAAATTTCATCGATCTTTCAAGAATTTATCAGTCTCTCATTTACGTAAGAAATCATTCAAATCAGTTGAGATTTGCAGTTACTACAGTAAAAAATGTGCGGTGTTGTTTTTTTGAACCCTGTAGAATTGAGGTAATATTGATGACCTGTGCTACTAAGTTGTCAGGTTGAACATAAGCAAGGTAAAATGCGCAGTATTTCCACCAGAGCACCATTAGTAAACACACCAGTTTAACACTTTAACGTGAAACATTGCTGTCCAGCTGAAGTCTGTAAACTTTAGTTTGTCAGTAGTTGGTGAGGAAAGAGCGAGTGTTTAGAGAGAACGGTCCGGACAAGTACGGTATGGTGGCGCCGATGGCTCAGATTATGTCAGTGGCAATGTTCAAGGACATCTCTGCCATGACTGGCGAGGCGCCCTCTACACCCGTCGAGCCCTACATGCCTCCGCCGGTCCCCGTCCCTTCCCCTTCCTCCCCACTGCAAGAAGAAAACGACATTCAGTTTAACTTGTAAGTTTAGAATACGGTTCCTTCACCTGGCCGCATTACTCTTTATCCGCCGACTGAACGGTTGCAGTTGGGTTGGGGTCTGAGCCCAAATTCCACCAATTTTTTTTGAAAATCGTCTTAAAGAGGTCTAGAGTGCTAGTACAGGTACTTAGGGAACGACCGGAACCGGATTTTTGGGTCCGATCGGAATCGGAATCGGAACTCAAGTACAGTTCCGAATCGGAATTTTTCTGCTAGTTCAGGTACTTACAACAAATTTTTCACTTTAGCACCTCAAGTCAGTTAAGAAACCTGTTCGAAAACGCCAATACACATACATGTACTAGGGGGGTTTGGGGGGGTTACCCCCTGCTGGAAAAATACAAGTACTAGTAGTGGCTCCAGTATTAACAAACTGGGTCAGAAATCACTAATTTTTAGTCTAAAATTCACTTGAAAAGCCTTTGGAAACCGAATTTGGCGTTTCCACTGCTGATATTTAAGAAAAATCGGTGTTTTTGGAAGCAGCCAACGTTTTACCTAGCAACAAGCATAATAGTACTTCTTTTCCACTGACCTAACATTGCATTTTGCACTCATTTGGGGCGTGTAAATAGCGCCGGACTGTTACAGTGGTCTGGAAAATTCTCTTTTGATTTTATGCAGTAAATGCACCTGTTACAACACACCACCAATGCAGAGTGGAAACTCTGATAGAATAGTAGCACACATAGTTAAGGTGCATTCATACCTGTGTATAATTCGTTCAATTATCGCGGCCACTTCGCCGCCCCCAATTTGCCGGGGGTCAGTTCGGCGCAAGGTTATTTCGCCGCGAGCCAGTTCACCACAGGGAAAAGATTTAAAAATTGTTATCTGCGGCGAACCGGTTTGCAGCACAATAACCTTGCGGCGAACTGACTCGCGACAAATCGGCGGCGACGAAGTGGCCCCAACCCAACCATCCAAAAAAGCCACTTGCTTGCAGGGGCACCAGCTCGGACGGCGACGTGTTTAGTTCGCCGCCGCCAGGAGCCGATTGGGCGCGGCCGCCGTCGGAGGGGCGACAGAAGCTGGAGTCGATAAGCGAAAACGAACAGGAGTTGAGTCTGGTGGGCACGGGCCCGGGCGAACACACCGTGCAACGGCGCCACCTCAGCGACCTCACCAGCGACGACCAGACCAACCGCGCCCGACAACTCGCCCCCAGACACTCCTCGCCGGCGGTTGGACAGGCCAGTCGGTCGTGTCCGGCGCTGGACAATGACCCCAAACGGTCGTCGGTTTTTCCCACACCGCCCCCAGTGGTGGTCGGGCCGCCCAGACGACTTGGCAGTCTCAGGAAGACTATAAGGTAAATTGGGATTGGAAACAGTCTTGAAACCATACTACATGTACATGTACATGGGGGTTTGGGGGTTACCCCCTAGCTGAAAAGGCCAACCCCCCTGACTCCTCCCCCCACCGAGACAGGTTAAGGGACCCCCGACCCAAAAATACAAGTACCAGTAGTGGCTCCAGTACTAACAAACTGGCTCGGAAATCACTAATTTTTAGCGTAAAATTCGCTTGAAAAGCCTTTGGAAACCGGATCTGACGTTTCCGCTGCTGATACTTAAGAGAAATCTGTGTTTTTGGAAGCCATTTTTGTCCTTTTTTGCTTGTTTTTTGCTCTAAAACGCTATTTGGCAGCTGAAAATAGCGATTTTAGCGTCCTTACTGAAAAAAAACGTGCTAAGAAACGCAATTCCAAGCGTTTTGGAGCCTTTTGAAATTTTGGACCCCCCTCTGGGCGAAACCCCCCTCGCCCCCCACCTGAGGAAAACCCCCTACCCCTAGGTCGGCCCGGAGCTGTTACATGTATATATGCTTCTAAGAGAATATAACTGTCGTTCTCAAATAGAATTAGATCGGGACCTGGAAAGTCAGGGACTAATGGAAAAGTCACGGAATTTAAAAAAGTCAGTGAATTTGGTGTATGGTCTGGGAAAATTTTGATAGCCAGGAAAGGCCGGGATAGATACTAGATAAATTGGACGCTGTGTAGTAGAAAGTGTTGATGGACATAACTTGTGGCTGAACTGACAGACTTGACCAAGTTTTTGAGACTAAAGATTCTGAGCATTTGTGCTTGTTGTGTTAAAGTTTCAGCCAAATTGATTGACCAACATAAAAGTTACAGCCAGTCGAAAGCAGCGATAGATAGATGACCCACCCTGTGTACTACAGTACCAACAAACTGGCTCAGAAATCATTCATCATTTTTCAAGCCAAAATGCCTTTTGTTAATCGGATTTGGCGTTTTGGCCGCTGTTGTAGGAAACAGTTTCAGTGAAAGAGCGTCCAGTATAAGCGGAAGCCTTAGCTGTTCAGCCAAGCAAGTGCAAGGCACTCTCAGCTCGGGAGCGTTGAACGTGGTCGACACCGTCTCCACCGGTGCCAAAACTGCCGCAGAGGGCATCTCCACCGGCGCGCAATCGATCGCCACTGGCGTGGCCACTGGCACCAAAGCGGCCGCAGGTTCGTAACTTAGTGTTCGCATCAGACTGACCAACAGAGGAAAATGCGAACACATTTTTTGTTCGCCTAAAGTTTGTGTTTCGTTGGGACTAGTCCTGTTGGAAGAGCGAACAAAACTGACGAACATATATGTTCGCCCTTTTTGGGCGAACAAAATGTAACTGTTCGCCTAAACTTTGTGTTCGTCGGTACCAGTCCTGTTGGAAGAGCGAACAAAACTGACGAACGTACTTATGTGTTCGCCCTTTTTTGGGCGAACAAAATCTAACTGTTCGAGTGCGTTGTAGGCACGCTGACGTCTGGTGCGAAGGCGGCCGCTACGGGAGCGAAGGCAGCGGCGGACGCGGTGACGCGAGTACCGCACAATCTGGTCAACATGGGCTCGGGGTTGTTCGTGCCGCCGGATGGGTCGGGCGGACTGTTCGAGCTGAACGAGAGCTGGTTCGGAGTGCAGGAGGCGGCGTCGCCGGCTGACATTCGCAGACAGCAGAGTCTGGCCACTCTCCAGTCACTCAGGGAAAAGACAGCGCAGTACAGAGAGCGCGCCCGCACGCAGAGCTCCTCTCTCAAGTTCACTTGCGCCACCGATTTCGAGGAGAAACCAGAGCTGTTCAAAACTGTCAGTGCCTCTCTTCTCTGATCTGTTCTGTTCTGTTCTGTTCTCATGTTCTTTGATCTTCTCTTTTGTTTTTTATTCTGTTCTTTTGTTCTTTCTGTTCTGTTCTCTTGTTCTTTGCTTTGTTCTGTTCTCTTGTTCTTTTTTCTGGTCTGTTCTCTTGTTCTTTGCTTTGTTCTTTTTTCCGTTTTTTTTTGTTTGTAAAAGTTTATTCCATGTAAAACATGAAACAGGACGGCAGTCGCTCGTAGGAGCCCTTCAACCTGCCAGCCCTTTGTTAGTACGTAGACAGTGTTAAGACATTGACATACAGAAAGAACCAGTCGTACGGCAACTAAACATCAACTGTAAGAACAGAACATCCGTTCTGTTGTTTTGTTGTTTGCTTTTGTTCTGTTCTCCTGTTCTTGTTTCTGTTCTGTTCTCTTGTTCTTTGCTTTGTTCTTTTTTCCATTCTGTTCTCATGTTCTTTGATCTTCTCTTTTGTTTTTTATTCTGTTCTTTTGTTCTTTCTGTTCTGTTCTCTTGTTCTTTTTTCTGGTCTGTTCTCTTGTTCTTTGCTTTGTTCTTTTTTCCGTTCTGTTGTCTTGTTCTTTGCTTTTGTTCTGTTCTCCTGTTCTTGTTTCTGTTCTGTTCTCTTGTTCTTTGCTTTGTTCTTTTTACCATTCTGTTCTCATGTTCTTTGATCTTCTCTTTTGTTTTTTATTCTGTTCTTTTGTTCTTTCTGTTATGTTCTCTTGTTCTTTGCTTTGTTCGGTTCTCTTGTTCTTTTTTCTGGTCTGTTCTCTTGTTCTTTGCTTTGTTCTTTTTTCCGTTCTGTTGTTCTTTGCTTTTGTTCTGTTCTCCTGTTCTTGTTTCTGTTCTGTTCTCTTGTTCTTTGCTTTGTTCTTTCTTCCATTCTGTTCTCATGTTCTTTGATCTTCTCTTTTGTTTTTTATTCTGTTCTTTTGTTCTTTCTGTTATGTTCTCTTGTTCTTTGCTTTGTTCGGTTCTCTTGTTCTTTTTTCTGGTCTGTTCTCTTGTTCTTTGCTTTGTTCTTTTTTCCGTTCTGTTGTCTTGTTCTTTGCTTTTGTTCTGTTCTCCTGTTCTTGTTTCTGTTCTGTTCTCTTGTTCTTTGCTTTGTTCTTTTTACCATTCTGTTCTCATGTTCTTTGATCTTCTCTTTTGTTTTTTATTCTGTTCTTTTGTTCTTTCTGTTATGTTCTCTTGTTCTTTGCTTTGTTCGGTTCTCTTGTTCTTTTTTCTGGTCTGTTCTCTTGTTCTTTGCTTTGTTCTTTTTTCCGTTCTGTTGTTCTTTGCTTTTGTTCTGTTCTCCTGTTCTTGTTTCTGTTCTGTTCTCTTGTTCTTTGCTTTGTTCTTTCTTCCATTCTGTTCTCATGTTCTTTGATCTTCTCTTTTGTTTTTTATTCTGTTCTTTTGTTCTTTCTGTTATGTTCTCTTGTTCTTTGCTTTGTTCGGTTCTCTTGTTCTTTTTTCTGGTCTGTTCTCTTGTTCTTTGCTTTGTTCTTTTTTCCGTTCTGTTGTTCTTTGCTTTTGTTCTGTTCTCCTGTTCTTGTTTCTGTTCTGTTCTCTTGTTCTTTGCTTTGTTCTTTCTTCCATTCTGTTCTCATGTTCTTTGATCTTCTCTTTTGTTTTTTATTCTGTTCTTTTGTTCTTTCTGTTCTGTTCTGTCTCTTGTTCTTTGCTTTGTTCGGTTCTCTTGTTCTTTTTTCTGGTCTGTTCTCTTGTTCTTTGCTTTGTTCTTTTTTCCGTTCTGTTGTCTTGTTGTTTGCTTTTGTTCTGTTCTCCTGTTCTTGTTTCTGTTCTGTTCTCTTGTTCTTTGCTTTGTTCTTTTTTCCGTTCTGTTCTCATGTTCTTTGCTTTGTTCTTTGTTTTGTCTCTTGTTCTTTTTTCGTTCTGTTCTCTTGTTCTTTGCTTTGTTCTTTTCTCCTGTTTTTTCCATTCTGTTGTCTCGTTCTTTGCTTTGTTCTTTGTTCCTTTCTCTTGTTCTTTTTTTTCTGTTCTGTTCTCTTTTTCTTTGCTCTGTTCTTTGTTCTCTCTCTCATTCTCTTGTTCTGTTTTTTTTTGTTTTGTTTTCTTCTCTCAGCTTTATGTTGCCCTCTGTTCTGTTTATCGTACCTGTAGCAGGGCATTTAGGGTCTTCTCCCACCCGTTTTTGGCCAGAGCCCCTTCTCGCAACAATTTTCGAGAAAATTTTTGCAATTTTGTAGAATTTCAGACACTAAAAGCACGTTCAAGCTGTATCTGAGCCCAATTTTGCGACGCTTTTAGCCGAAAATAGCGGTTTTTGCGCGTTTTATCGTTTTACAATCGCCTCCCCTCCCCCGTCGGCGTATGACCTGTTACATGTATATGTGCTGGTTCAGTTGTCTGTTCTGTAAGCTTAATAAGGTAAGAGAGTTGCAGGTCCAAGAGCTTCTACCACCGCCGCCGCCCAGCCCCGGCTTGCCTTTCTACCTTTGCGTCAGGCTTAACCGGCGCAGGAAGAGAAGAAGAGAGAGAGGTAATTAACTAAGACTGCTAATTAGTTTGGCTCACTACAAACTAGACTACATATTTTTGCACCTGAATTTGATAACTACTACAAATTATTTTCTCGATAGGTTTTGACTACAAACCAAGACTACAAATAGAAATTGTGTGAGCAAGTTATGTTGTAGACTGGGACGAGTGGGAGCCGCAGTTCGGCAACATGGCAAAGAGCGAGTTCTGGTTCACTGTGCCCAGAGACAGGGCAGACCACGTCTACGCCTTCCTACTCCAGTGGTCCCCCGAAAAGTACGGCACCACTCTCCCCCAGAACACCCCCGAAGAGGACGACACCGGCTTCCTCATCCTCAGCTCCCTCGACCAACTCGGTACCTTACCTTTACTTTACACCCTTCACAGCTTACATGTAACTGCTCATCCGTCGGGGGTTGGGGCTCGGCGCCTGCCTGAGGGGGTCTGAGCCCAAAGTCTAGGGAGGGGTTGGGTGGGCACTAAAAACACTCAAATATCGGTAATCGTTAATTTGGGCTGAAATTTAGCTAAAAGTGCTGTTTAGCAGGCGAGTTTGGCAATTTTTGTGTCTGAAGTTGCAAAAAATGGCAAAAATTTGCTCAAAAATTACGTGCCAGAAAATCGGCGGGCGTCGGAAAAATCGTTTCGGGGGTGGGGGCAGACATGGGCAAAGGGGGGGGGCTGAGGGGGGGTGACCCCCCATCAGGCTCTGATCTACCCCCCATCAACCGGCCGCTACCCCCCATCAGGAATTTTTGGGAAGAATTTTGTATTAGAAAATTATGATAAAAAATGCCTGGAATAGGCGTAAATGAGCTCAGAATAGCTAATTTTAGCTTATTTTAATGAAAAATAAGCCAAAAAACCCTGATTTTCGCCAAAAATCGGACTTTTTTGCTTACCACCCCCTCAGCCGCCCATCAGGCGCTCCTACCCCCCTCAGCCCCCCATCAGGAATTGAAAATTCTACCCCCCATCAGCCGAAATGCTAGCCCATGTCTGGGTGGGGGTCTGGCCAAAGTCGTTTGGGGGCAGACCCCCTGTTTCATGTATACTTCAGAGGGCCCGGGTCTCCCTCACCCGTCTTAAGCCAGTCACCCTACGATTTTTCTGGCAATTTTTAGAAGAATTACAGCTGCTGAAATGATCTGTAAAACAGCTTGTAGTTGAGGCCAAATTTGCGATTTTTTAGCCCAAAATTGTGATTTTTGTCGTTTTTCAGCACCCAATCCGCCCCTTGGAATTTGTGCTCAGACCCCCGGCCTGCTACCCACCCAACCCCCCATCGGCGGATGTGACCAGTTGCATGCATGACAAGGACACACACAGGCACACTTGAAGAAAAACACTCGACGAGTTTAAGTTGGGCCGAAAAAATCCGGAGGGGGTTTGGAGACCTCGGGGGTCCCGAAAAACGCCCATTTTGCCTTAAATAAGCGGAAAATTTTCTCGCTCCGGGAGGGGGGTGGGGGAGGGGGGTAAACCCCCTTACCCCGCGGCCCATGTATGCGAAGAACAGGATTGTTCGTGCGCGGTTTCTCTCCCAAACGGACTAGGAGGAGGTGGAGGTGGAGAGGTTAAGTTAGCAATAGTTTCAGACGATCAACCGACGGCCTCTCCCTTCTCTGCGGGTCTGAACCGAGAGTGGGAGATCGTAACGGTAGAGGAGATCCGTCGACGTCTCTCCCTCAGCGAGTTGATCCCCTCCGAACTGCCGCTTCCCCCCGGCGCCTCCAGTGACCTCTTGACCGAGTCTGAAGTGAGACAGGTGATCGAGGCACTGCCGGCCAGGGCCGAGGGCTACCCCTGGCACCGGATCTACTGTTCGGTGGAACACGGATTCAGTCTGCGCACGCTCTACAGACGCATGGACCAGTGGAGAGAGGAACTCAGTCCCTCCCTCCTCATTATCAGAGACACCTCTGACAACGTCTTTGGAGCTCTCACCTCCAACCCCATTCGGCCGCAGGAACACTTCTACGGTAGATTTTCTTCGGTTTTTTAGTGCGGTGTGTAACAGCAACCCGATTTAGGCCAGACCCCACCTCCCGAGACGGTTTTTCCGACCCCCCCCCGCCCGCCTCCGATTTTCTGGCAAGTAATTTTTTGAGCGATTTTTTGCTATTTCAATTTCAGACACAAAAATTGCCAAAATCGCCTGTGAAACAGCACGTTTTAGCTGTATTTCAGCCCAAATTTGCGATTTTTTCCGATTTGTTGCCGAAAAATTGCGATTTTTTACGATTTTTGAGTGTTGTTTTAGTGCCCAACCCCCTCCAAAAATTTGGGCTCAAAACCCAAACCCCCCTCCCACTTGGGCGGATGACCTGTTACATGTACATTTATAAACGGTTACATACAACTCGTGTCAAATAAGCTAATCAGCTAAAAAAGCTACAATAGCAACCACACGTGTTGGGATAAACGGGAACGAGGGCAGCTAACACTGAGATCCGTCCGGACTGACACCGAGCATGTGTTTAAGTTTGTAGTGAAGGCAGCGAAGGAAGGGCATGATGTGGGTGTGCGTGATGGGCCCGCAGCCCGGTCAACCCATCCATGGGAATGACTGAGTTAGTGTGACATCAGAAGCCAAACTTGATAAAATGCTTGTCTTCTGGTCGGTTACACCATTTTCTTCATAGATATTTGCTCCCATTTAGAACTCTTTTTACACTAAATATAGTGCCACTTACACAAACGTTTTCTCAGTCGTTTCGAAAATTTTACTACTTTTGATTGAACATAATAATATTTTCTTCCATTTTTTCCCGACCCCCTAGTAAATTTTCCGGAAAAATTTCTTTCTTTTCTCATTGTAAAATTGCCACAGAACATCTCTAAGGGCGAATCGGCGCTGACCAATGAGAGCGTTCGGTTGCAGGCACAGGCGATTCGAGTTTTCTTTTCTCGCGCCTGCGCAAGCCCACCGGGGAGGCGGAGGTGCGAGTGTACGGGTGGACGGGGGAGAACCAGTTCTTCGTCAAAGCCTCCAAAGATTCGCTGTGCGTGGGTGCCGGTGGGGGGCACTACGGTCTGTGGCTGGACGCCGACCTCAACCACGGACGCACGCGCCACTGTCAGACCTTCAACAACGAGCCGTTGACCCTCTCTGAAGACTTCATCATCAAAGACATCGAAGTGTTCGGCTTCTCCTTCGACTCTTTCTCCTCATCCTTCTGGTACCGTCTTCTTGCTTAATACTGCAGTCAGTCACTTAACGCTGTTTATGGTACCGATACCATGTATGGTACCCCCACGTTCGGGGTCTGTGGTGGTACCATGATACCGGCACCATATATACATACATGGGCCGGGGGGTAAGGGGGTATACCCCTCCCCCCTCGGCCGGCCATACCCCCCTCCCCCACCCACTCCCCCTCCCGGAGGGAGGAAATTTTCGCTTATTTAAGGCAAAATAGGCGTTTTTTGCCTTTTTGGGGGGACCCCCCCCCCCCCCCCCCGAGGTCTCCAACCCCCCTACCCCCTCCGGATTTTTCCGGCCCATGTATGCATATATATGGTACCTCTACCTTCGCGTTGGTGCCGCTACCGGTACACTCTGCTCAGATTTCGTAGCAGATATGATAGTGGTACCATTACCGGCACCATCAGACATGGGCAAAGGGGGGGCTGCGGGTGGTTACCCCCCCCCCCCAGGCTCTGACCTACCCCCCCCCCACAGCCGGCCGCTACCCCCCCCCCTCAGGAATTTTTTGGAAGAATTTTGTATAGAAAATTATGATAAAAATATGCCTGGATTAGGTGTAAATGACTTCAGAATAGCTTATTTTAACGTATTTTAAGCTATTCTGAGCTCATTTACACCTAATCCAGGTATATTTTTATCATAATTTTCCATACAAACTTCTTCCAAAAAATTCCTGAGGGGGGGTAGCGGCCGGCTGAGGTGGGGTAGGTCAGAGGCTGAGGGGGCCAAACCCCCCCTCAGCCCCCCCCTTTGCCCATGTCTGAGAATAGCTTATTTTAGCTTATTTTAATGAAAAACAAGCCAAAAAACCTTGATTTTAGCCAAAAATCGGACTTTTTGGCTTACCACCCTCTCAGCCCCCCTCAGGCGCTCCTACCCCCCCTCAGCCCCCCCTCAGGAATTGGAAATTCTACCCCCCCTCAGCCGAAATGCTAGCCCATGTCTGGGTACCATATATGGTGTCGGTACCATAAACGGCGTTAAGTGCCTGACTGTAGCAGAGCTGAGTGAGAGTAGCCTAGTTTTTGGAGATGAAATAGACCGCAAGAACTTTGCTTCTTTGACAGTTTTTTGTTCAAACTGCCGCTAATTTTTATTAGCTGCCCATCGATGGTGCGCGTCTGTGCTCAGCAATTTTTCAGTGGTAACTCTTTTAGAGCAGCGACTCATTTGTTTGTTGCGACTTTATGTCCTTTCGGACTAGGAGTAGCCAACTGCTATAGAGCAGGAAGCGACAGAAGGTCCGGCAGCCTCCTTAACAACAACCCTCCCTTTTGCTATCGATGTGTGCAAGCATACATGGTCCGGGGGGGGTTGCCCACCCCAACTTGGGCTCGACCCCCCCAAACGCCCCCACCCACCCACTTGAAGCCGACTTTTGTTCCTGACCCCACCCGCCAAAATCGCCGCGACCTCCCAAACCGGCAGACCCACCCCCTGATTTTCGGATTTTGACTACCCCCAACCCATTTTTCCGGACCATGTATGTGTGCAAGACAGCTAAGTTTTCTTTCCCATTTATCTACTTGCCATTGCTGACTTTCGACGGTCTTGGTTGGGCTTTGTGTCCACTATTTCCCATCGCCTCGACAGGTTTCGAACCCACAAACCATACATGTGCATGGGGAGTGCCCAGGCGGGACGAAATCTCCCAAACGTTGCTAGAGGCTGCTAGAAAGCCTCCAGATGCGTTATTAAGCCACAGAAATCAATTTTGGCAACTACGCAACTACGCACCCTTCCTCCAAGCAACTACGCACCAAACCCGAAATTTTTTTCAAATTTTCCTCAAAAATTTCGATTTTTTGGCAACGATTCTGTCAGAAAAGTGATTTTTTGGCAATTTTTTGTCGAAAATTTGATTTTTACCGCAATTTTTTGAATAGTAACCGAAAATTTCGTATTTTTAGCCAAAATTTTGGGCAAAAATTTAAATTTCCCGCCAAAATTTGAATTTCCCGCCGAAATTTTGCACCTATATCTAGGCAACTACGCGCGGAGAACTGGCCGTCACCCCTGAGCCGCCGACCATGCACATGTATGCCACAAACACACCGCTTCCACAGGTGCCGGGGCCGCCGTAACATGCGATATAGCGGAAACTATGTACCCATCATGGCCAAGACGCCACCTTAGCAAAAAAACAGGGCATTTGAGAATTGAGTAAACTAAAAACTGTAAGTTTAGGCTTGTCTGTCTGTCTGTCTGTCTGTCTGTCTGTCTGTCTGTCTGTCTGTCTGTCTGTCTGTCTGTCTGTCTGTCTGTCTGTCTGTCTGTCTGTCTGTCTGTCTGTCTGTCTGTCTGTCTGTCTGTCTCTGTCTGTCTGTGGTCGGTAGTCTAACAGTGCTGAACTTTTCAGATTTGGTCGACAATCAATATTTTCGAGCCGGGACCCACTCTAAACGGTTGTACGAGCATTCCATAGCACTTGTGATAGACAGATCCGAGTAATATGTAAATTTCTCTGCGGGTTGCCTAAGCAACCAAGTCTTGCTGTTTCTTTCTTTTTCTGCCTGTAAAAAATCAGATGTGAGCTCGTGTTTTTGTCTCTAGTTTTCTGTCTTCAGCTAAAATCGGGTTAGACAGTCAGGCACTTAACGCCGTTTATGATGCCGACACCATATCGTACCGGTACTTACTACTTAGGGTAGTGGCACAATATGGTGGTACCATATTGTACCCCTACCTTCGCATTGGTACCGGTACCGGTACCATATATGGTACCACTCAGTTCAAATTTTTGTACCATATAATGGTACCAGCACCCATGGCCATGGGTAGGGGTACCATATATGGTGACGGCAGACATGGGCTAGCATTTCGGCGGAGGGGGTAGAATTTTCAATCCCTGAGGGGGGTAGGAGCGCCTGAGGGGGTGGTAAGCCAGAAAGTCCGATTTTTGCTTAAAATCAAGGCCTTTGGGCTTATTTTTCACTAAAATAAGTTAAAATAAGCTATTCTCAGCTCATTTACACCTAATCCAGGCATATTTTTATCATAATTTTCTATACAAAATCCTTCCGAAAAGTTCCTGAGGGGCAGACATGGGCAAACGGGGGGCTGGGGGAGTTGCCCCCCTCAGGCTCTGACCTACCCCCCTCAGGAATTTTAAATTCTACCCCCCCCTCAGCCGAAATGCTAGCCCATGTCTGCTGAGGGGGGTAGCGGCCGGCTGAGGGGGATAGGTCACAGCCTGAGGGGGGCCAACCCCCTCAGCCCCCCTTTGCCCATGTCTGGATGCCGGTACCATATATAGTGCCACTACCGTAGGTACCGGTACGGTACCATATATGGTGTCAGTACCATAAACGGCGTTAAGTGCCTGACTGATAGATGTCTAACTAACTGCTAGCGATCTGTCTGAGATTATGCGGTATTTCCGGGTTTCACTGTGATTTTTGACTACGTAGCTGTTAAACGTGTGTGGCTGGAGGTTTTAGCCGCTGTAACAAACTGCCGCATTATTTGTGTCGCATCCTGAGGCTTCGTTAGTTATAAGTAGGCTTTCTTATACTATTTTTTGTGTCTTCTTGTTGGCCGCATTTTCTTGGGCCTTCCAATGTCTACGTGAACGTCTCTAAGAAGGCCTTCTAAGGAAAAGCAGCCAGTCTTTGTGTGATTGGTTCAATTATCGACTTTTTGCTCATGGTGTCAGTCATAGAACAGAGCAGGCACTTCGGTTGTCTAGTTGTAAATATGTGTATCTTAGAAGTTTTCGGCACTACAGATCGTACATAAAATAATCAATCAAGTTGCTTATTGCATCCGGTGCACAAATTCTACTCCCTCAGTAGAAATCCTAATAAATAAACTGTATTTATACCTTAGACCGCCGGCACAGTTGGTGTAGTGGTTTAGGCCGCATAGCCACTGTGCGCGACGTCGTGCGCTCATCCTCTCGGCGCGGCAAGTTTCTTGCCGCACGCAAAGAGTTGGTCGTCAGCGCAAATCTGGTGACTGCGAGTAGGTAAAATGGGAACCGACTGGATCTGCCGTTGCACGAAGCATGCCGCGTTGGGGAAGAAGATCTACGATGTGAGAAGCTGTCTGAGAAACCAACTATGCTGGGAGCCCTCTGGCAATTGGGTCACGGGGAGCTGTCAGCATCATGGCATCAACACGCCGGCCGCCCTCCTGGTGACCGGCACCCAGCAGCATGGCTAGGAGTGGCTGGCAGTGAAAGAAGGGCAACGTACGAGATGATAAATCACGGGAGTAGCGAAATGGACCACGAGTCTGATCGTAGGCCAGGCCGTAAGCACCCCGCAAATCGGATCGGATACCTTAGGCCAAAATTCACGCTTAATTGCGTCATAACTAACTGAAAGCTGTTTCATTATTACTGTACTGTACATACAAAACAGTTCCCAACCAGACATAAGAGTTACAAAATTAGAAACTCGGTTAGTGGGTACGCCCTTTTCAATGGAAGTAGAAATGAAAAAAGCCATGCGTTTATAGATTGATTGGGCCAGTCCTGGGCAAAGGAGGGTTGACCCAACCCCGCAGCCGCCACTACCCCCTCAGGATTTGAAAATTTACAACCCCTTCAGCCGAAATGCTAGCCCATGTCTGCGTAGGGTAGGTACTAAAACTGTTATGCTCAGAATGCCTTTTCAATAGCAAGTTACACCGGGCACGCCGCTGCAAAATTCTAAAGTTTTACTTTTCACATTCGATAAGAAGATACGATAGGAAAAGTGAAAGTGAATCAAGTGGAAACTGTGATATCGTGCAGGGCTATGTGACCTTTGACCCTGAGAGCACTAATTAGATCGTTCGGCATTCGGTGTTCAAACGTTGCAAACTGCACGCCGTCGATCGAAATCTAAAACAAGGTACAATTTAGTGATGTAAAATTATGGAATTTGAATTTCAATTCAATTACAATTAAATTATGGGCTCCATTTTTAATTTCAATTAAATTAAATTAATTGAAATAGTTTTCCATTATTTTCAATTACAATTATATTTTCAATTAAATTATGGAATCTCGGAAAATTTCAATTCTGCAATTTTTTTCAATTATTTTTTCAATTTTTTAAAAATTGTTGTATTTTTCTGTTAAAAGACAGTAACAGTGACCCAGGACTTCGAAAAATGTCCATGTAAAAGCTTACACACACATGGTTAGCCTGGTATCCAAAGAGGCAAGAAAATTTTAACCTTTAAAAACGCATAAAATGACATTCTGGGGTAAATTTACAGATATTTCATTATTTTCAGTACTTAATGTAAAGGTTTTCAGCATTTTTGAGCAACATCACTTCCTAGGTACCTTCGCCAAAACCCACCATACACCAACAAATCACTGTTGTGACTTTTACAGTCAGGCACTTAACGCCGTTTATGGTACCGACACCATTATAAGGTGCCGGTGGTACCATATATGGTACCGGTCCGGTACCCCAAGTTTGGGGGCCCGTGGTGGTACCATACGTACACGGTACGGTACCATATATGGTACCACTACCCTTAAGGTACCGGCACCATATATGGTACCTCCACGTTTGGAGGCCTGTGGTGGTACCATACGTACACGGTACGGTACCATATATGGCACCACTACCCTAGGTACTGCGGCCTGTACCCTGTACATAAACGGCGTTAAGTGCCTGACTGTTTTATGAACTACGAAATAAAAAGCAGAGCATAAAATATTACCAAACAAAGTGAGGTCAGTATAAAGAGGTGACAAACCTTAAATAGGTTTTTGTTTGAAGTCATTAGCGCCGTCATCATTAATACTTACGCATTTCCATATATTCACCCCAGCAAATAATTGAAAATATAATTGAAATTCCAGGCGAATTTCAATTAAATTACAATTAAATTATGGCCCAACTTTTGAATTTCAATTAAATTAAATTAATTGAATTGAAATTAAAAACGGGCCAATTATGCGAATTTCAATTACAATTAAATTAATTTTTTACATCACTAGTACAATTGTATGTACACCGTGGTTTAGGGGAGAAAGTTTACTTTGAATCGCTTTTCGGTGCTCTTAATTACCATCTGGAACGATGTGTTCTTGCGGAAGGGAAAACTACCGGATCGCTCTTCGTCGTGTTCCCATCGCTCGTGACAACGACTGTTTCTTATGACTGACTGTATACAATACAATATACATATTACATTGCATACTGATACTCTACATACTGTCCGTGCAGTGTAACACTGGTGTATAATTGAATCATACATGTAACAGGGGGTCTGTCCCCCGCCCGACGTAGGCCGGACCCCCTCTGAGACGATTTTTCCGATTCCGCCCCTCCGATTTACTGACAAAATTGTTTTTTACGAAATTTTTGCGATTTTTTTACAATTTCAGACACAAAAATTGCCAAAATCGTCTGTAAAATAGCAATTTTTAGCTGTATTTCAGCCCAAATTATCGATTTTTGACGATTTTTGGCCCAAAAATTGCGATTTGTGGGCGTTTTAGTGTCCAACCCCATCCCAAGAATTTGGGCTCACTCAGACCCCCCAGCCGGCGCCAGAGCCCCACCCCCCCAGCAGCACCCCTCCCCCTTCTGTGGATGACCTGTTACATGTACATGCATGAGTTGTTATAACCAAGGAAAACGAAAACGGTTTTGTTATACAAACTTAGTGAAACTGTCTTTAACAGTAGTTTTTATTATCTTTGTATTTCTTAAGATGACTTTACCCGAAAGTGGATCTCAGAATTCTGATCGAATAGAAATTCGTAGTGCTAATATTTATCAGAGGACGGGGACGAGTTAATAAAAAACGACGTCGCTTTTTTCGGAATTTTAGGGAACTGTTAATGTAGTATTTTCGATTTATGTTGTGCATTCTGTCAAACATTTGTACAAACAGAAAAGCATCCCAGAGTGGTTGAAGGGATTTATCAATTTACTGTACAGTACGGCAACAAGAGAAAATTACAGTACTGCATGTAGCATAGCATGTACTGCACTTTTATCGGGGGAGTAAACCGAAAACGACGTCGCCTTAGGGGGAGGGGGTCCCCAGAAACTACTGTTATTTTACTATAGTATAGTAAAACAAAAATTAGTAATACTAGTGGTATTTTACTAGCAGTAAAATAATAGTAAAAAGTAAAATTAAGAGCCAATAGTAAAGTACTGTAAAAATAGAATATAATTGCCAAACGGGGTGAATAGTAAAATAGAAATTTTACTGTACTATTTTACTAGTTTTCGGTGAATTTCAGTCAAAATCTTCATCAATTTTGAACTAGCAAATGTGTGGGTGCACTTTGTGACTCAAATTTTTGACATTTTCTCTCTCAAGTTGTGGGAAAGCTCGTATCGTGATCAAATTCAGCAACAATTTGGCACTAACATCAGTTATTCATAAGATCTTGGTATCAGTGATGCAAAATTGCACCTTATGACTAGTAAAATCATAGTGAACTAGTAGTAAAATGAGTAAAATTATTAGTAAAACAAAAATTAGTAAAATAAGAGCTGCTTGGAAGTAAAACAAAAATAAAAATTAAATCGAAGTGCTGAATTTGTAGAGTAAATAGTAAAATAAGATAAGAAATCCACTAGTAAAGTAACAGTACAGTCATGTCTCGTTAATCCGGACCTCGTTAATCCGGATTTTCGCCTTCCGGACAAGATTAGGCCAGGTCCCAATTTTCCCCCATGTTATATGACTCGTTAATCCGGATCCGGATTCGTTTATCCGGACAGAAAATTTTGGGTCCCAACTTCGAAATTTGTATGGTAAAGTGATTCGTTAATCCGGATTTGGTTAATTTGGACAAAATCCATGCGCAATTTTTCAATTCAGGTGTGAATTTTCAATTGAATAATGCTTTTCGTTGAGTCAAAATGTTATTAATTTTCACTTTTTAGGAGCTATAATCAGCTGAAATAAATTTTTGGGCTTTAATTAGAAGGTACAGATGCAGAATCTGATATGCAACTAACAAAAAGCTGTCATTTAGTCCTTTGACCCGAAAACAGTGTTTTATCTTTGATTCGTTAATCCGGAAATTCGCTAATCCGGACAAAATTGGCCAGTCCCAACTTGTCCGGATTAACGAGACATGACTGTACCAGAAACGACGCAAGGCGATTTCGGGAGAGGGGTCCCATAAAATCGGGATTTTGGAACGACCCCATACTGCTTTTGTTATTATTTCGGACTCACTCTGTCGTCAAAGTCGGCACAGACTCTCAGCGGAATGTCGGCTCCGATATAGACACCAATGAAAAAGTCGATCTTAAACTTGATAGCATTATCTTTTGGCGTGGCTTTCAGACTGACACTGCGACCTGGCCACATGCCAAATTCTACTAATTTGTAGCACGGTAAACGCTAAAGGAAAATCTGATTTTCAATCTACAAAACAGACTTAAAAAGTTTTACCAGGTTGCCCTCCGAATCTCTGGCAGGGTCGCCCAAATTTAAGTAGTAGAGAACCTTGTGCGGAGGGGGCGGGGCCTCCAAAACTCTCGGCGGTTTTTGATCGTTGTCCGATGATTTCGATCCCATTTGCGGTGGACGCACCGGTTAAGGCTTTGACTGAATGCGGTGCTATTAGTCATAGACAGTTGTGGTTGCTAAGTGCAGATTGGATACCTGGTTACGGCGTGTAAACCGCTCTAATGATTTTATTATCTCTGAACAGCCAAATAATATGCAGTCAAAAGTGTACTGTATGTGTTTGTTTGAGCCAAATTATTAGTCGAGATCTAAACCTAGATAAATAAATCACTGTTCTATTTACGTTGTAGTATTTAGCATCGTTGTTCTCGTCCCGCCCGAGCCCGAATCCTTTAGATTTGAAGTAATTTTTCGGATACTTATTATTTTGGCACAATTGTTTGTAGACGAAAAATCGATAAATTGACAGTGGCTGCATTTCTACCCAACTACTTAGCGGTTTTTTACCAGAATTTTTAATTTTGTCCTATGTTTTTTATCCCGTACCCTCCTTCTCTTTGGAAAAACTCCCTCTACTTGGTAAAACCCCGAGTTACAAACAGATACACGCTTGACTAAACTGCGATGGTACATAACATACAGTAGACTTTGCACCGAAACAATACAATAGTATAAAACAAATAACAATGTGAGTGATTTGTGTTGTACTACTCAAAATAAACGTTGTGTAAGGTGATGTCTCCTTTGATTCGCAACTCCGAAATCTGGTCGCAAGCCATTCGGTGGTTGAAATTTGCCAAATGCTTGCCGTTCACTGCCACCTGGAATATAAATTTGTTTGTGATTTTAACGCAGAACTGATGCATACTACATAGATAAACTTCCTACTATATACGTACTGTACTCAGGGATGTGTACCATACCAAAATTGTACTAGTACTAAATTCAATCTTTGAAGTTAGTACTAGTACCATACCAAACCAAGTTCAAAACAGCTATACCATACCATATCAAAATCAAACGTCTTTGCCAGATAATTATGGTTTTGGTTAGGCGCTTTCATTTTAGTACTACTATCTTGTTGACTATATTTATAACACTTTTCAAATGCGTCAAAATTTATTCTCAATCCTTTCTGGTTGTTCTGATTCGAAGAAACTCAAGAAAGGTGGATTGAGCATAATTTCCAAACGTTTCTATGACATTATCACAGCAAACTACCACTACTGTACCAAATTCATACCAACCAAATTCAAACTGAATTAGCCAGTACTATACCATACCATATCGAATTCAATCGCCAAGTTTATACTATACCATACCATATCAAATTCAAAGCTTGAATTTGGTAGGCATCCCTGACTGCACTGTACTTGCCGAAAAAGTCTTATTTTAAAAGTAAAACTTATATACAGGGTGTCTCCAAAACATGATCACATTTCTTTTTACTGCCATTTCCGTAAATTTTGACCAAATAGGCTGAAATTTGGACCATAGGTGTCAAAAGTCGGGCAATTTTATGTGTTAAAGTTTGGTGCACTAGGCTTGACTCAATCCCGAGAAATTTCAAAAAAAGTGAAATTTGGTAATTTCAATAGTGAAAGGCGGTTACCGAAAAATGGAAACATTTCCTTTTCCTATATCTTTTCTAATTTTTGACGGAATTGGATGAAATTTGGAGTGTAAACGCAGAAGTTCAGGGTAATTCGTGTGTAAAAAGTTGGCGCATGAACTCCAACGCTATCGTTAGAGTTTAGGCGATAATGTAATGTAACGTTTTTTCGGTGACCGGCTTTTGGTATTGAAATTGCCAAATTTCACTTTCTTTTAAATTTCTCGAGAATTGGTCAAGCCTAGTGCACCAAATTTTAACACATAAAATTGCCCGAGTTTGGGCACCTATGGTCCACATTTCAGCCTATTTGGTCAAAATTTGCGGAAATGGCAGTGAAAAGAAATGTGATCATTTTTTCGGTGACCGGCTTTCACTATTGATTTAACAAATTTCACTTTTTTTGAAATTTCTCGGGAATGAGTCAAGCCTAGTGCACCAAACTTTAACACATAAAATTGCACGAGTTTTGGCACATATGGTCCAAATTTCAGCCTATTTGGTCAAAATTTTCGGAAATGGCAGTAAAAAGAAATGTGATCATTTTTTGAGACACCCTGTATAACTCTCAGAATTCAACCACAAAACAATTCTCAGGTACAACTTGTTTGTGGAGTGTGCTTGCGTAGTGAAAAAAGGCACATAGAATGTGCATACCTCAAACCTTGAAGGTACACACTTGATTTCAACACTAAAAGCTTCATCAAGAGTAAACGGAAAAGTGCCATCACGTTCTCCAGCCTCACTCTCCCATCTCCCTCTGTACTTTGAATTCCTTACCACCATCTAAACATTCCTTACCGAATACGTACAGTACCCACTGCAGTGTACATACCTGTTCATCGAACCTGGGATTGAAACAGAATGCAATGTCGGCGCCTACTAAAAAATCTACTCTGAAACTGCGAGCGATCGCGGTCGGCTTTCCGTTGATGACAACGCGTCGCTCGGCTGGGAAGCCACCGTTGAGCAATTTGCAGTAAGGCACTGTCTGAAATTACAGTACCATTAGAAACTTAGCTTGGCTTACAGTAGCAAAATGACACAAGTTTATCGGTGGATCCTATTCAAAGCTGGTAAGATGGTTTTTTAAGGCGACAGTATGTGCATCGAAATATAGGTAGGTTGTCCGCTGTAAATTTATTTGTACTATAGTCTAAGAGTGACCGATGGCGAATAAAGAACCCAAAGGCCGTTCAGTGCCCCCTGACAATTGCCCCCCGACAATTACATCCCCATGATTGATGAAGCCTAAGCCCTAATAGCCAAAGACTATGTAATGTATACGTACATTGTATACGTATAATAAACTAAAATGTATATAATTTGTCGGGGGGGGGTAATTTTCGTGCACCGAACACAAATAGGCTAACATAGGGCGAATACGTTTACTCTCAGAAGTTCGTACGAGCATGACTTCGAAAAAATCACTACTACCGAATCTATATTAGCATCAGTTGAAAACTTGAATTTTGGAATAATGAACTGATTGATAATTTTGGCAGTTGAAAGCTTACCATTAACCCAGGCTGGAGTGACGATTCACTGACACTTTTTGTGCATCCATGATAAATTAGGTAGACCGGCGGGGGCGGCGGCACCCTAACCGGAGGCGGACCCCCACCAATCGTGGTGGTACTGGTGGTGACGGAAAATGCCTAGAAAAAGTCTATTTATTGCCTACTTTCGTTCTTACTCTTTACGTACATGTATTGTTACATGTGTTCAGTCTGCCCAACCTCACATAGGCAAGATCCATACTGTACATGTACTAGGGGGTTTGGGAGTTACCCCCCTGCTGGAAAAGCTAAACCCGCGCCCTCACCCCGACCCAGGGCCCCGACCCAAAAATACAAGTACTAGTTAGTGGTGGCTCCAGTACTAACTAACAAACTGGCTCAGAAATCACTAATTTTTAGCCTAAAATTCGCTTGAAAAGCCTTTGGAAACCGAATTTGGCCTTTCCACTGCTTATATTTAAGAGAAATCGGAGTTTTTGGAAGCCCTTTTTGTATTTTTTGCTTGCTTTTAGCTCTAAAACGTTATTTGTAGCTTAAAATAGCGATTTTTAGCCTTCTTACTGAGAAAAACGTGCTAAAAACGTATTTCCAGGAGTTTTGGAGCTTTTTTTTAATTTTGAACCTCCTCTGGACGAAACCCCCCTCGACCCCCACCAGAGGGAACCCCCTACTCCGCTCCCCCAGGTCGGCCCGGAGCTGTTACACTACATGTACAATGTATGGCCAGATCTCCCGATTGGGACTCCCCGAGACCATCTTCCGACCCTCTCCGATTTTTCTTCAGCAGATTTACCCGATTTTTGTTAGAACATCAGACACTAAAATTGTATGTAAAACCGCGCATTTGAGCCCTTTTCTTTTACAGTTTTCTTGCCATAAATTTTCATTTTTGAGCGCTCTTCCCTCCCTTCCCGGAATTTGGGTCCAGAGAGCGGATGACCTGTTACATATATGATTACTACGGCACCGATTTGATCTTACCGGAGCGCTGTTATTTCTGCTGGTGCCAGTTCCCATTTTTCTCGTAGACAGACATAGCGTTTAAGCTGTTAGTTGCCTATAATCAGCCAATCTGCACGTGAACAAGGTTTTGATCTATCGCCAAGCTACCGGTTGCTGTGGTGCCTGGAGCAGCCCGGCACCTATGTAGTTCGGCCAATAATGTGACTATCGATTAAATCGTACGCTTTGTTTTCTTTTCTATTAACGTCGTCCTCTCAGTTCAGGAAATACACACGAATACAGTACTTTAGAAATTGACAAACTTCGCAGTCAGCGTGCAGGAAGCGTGTTTAAAAACATAAAATTATGAGTAACATTTCATATAAATTTAAATTTCGCCTATACGGCTGGATAGCTCTACGTCCAACGCACAATAATACCGGTCGTGTCGTTCTACTTCACTGGTATCAGAACGGTGCATGATTCAAAAAGATATGCCGTAATTTTTTTTTAAAAACTTACATGAGTAACTGAAAAACGGGGCCCGAGTCCAAAAAGGTGAAAACACCGGCGTGTAGCGTAGACAAGTACTCTACTATCTTATCTTTTCTAGAAGTACCTACGTATAAGAGGCGTTGCAAAAAAATCGGGCAGAGGGCGGCGCATGAAATTTTTGACCCGCCCATTTTTATTCACTGATCTGAACCACTAAAGTGTGGATATTGCAAAACCCAGTCGGTTCGGCTCGGGGCCCACCCATTCGAGAGAAATCGGCGCCCAAATTTGAAAAACCATGCTTTTTCGCGGCCGCCGATTTTTGACCGACTTCCATCTTTGACCGGGCGCCGTAGCTCATTAAAGTAATCCTCACCAAATCTGGAATATTTATAGAACCAATCACGCTCTTTCATTTGCACCTATCGACGTCGGAGTCGGACTGTAATTGCCGATTTGACAAGCAGTTTTTTGCAGAGATTAGGCCGAAAAACACGTGTTCAGAAATACATATGTTTCACTAGGGTGGCATCGAGCTATCCGGCTATAAATTTAACACAAAATAGCCCATAAAGTTGGGTGGGATTTCTCTGGAATGGGTTGCAATATCCACATTTTAGTGGTTCAGATCAGCGAATAAAAATAGGGGGTCAAAGAAATTCCATCCGCCGCCCTTTTATCGTGGCAATACAGTACGTACGTACTACTACTTGCATCTGCATGAAGTGGACCGATTGTAAACACAGCAACAACAAATGTACGTACGTATCTAAGTACTCCGCTGCTGAGTAATCTGTTAGTAAATGGCGTTCGCTGTCCCACTACTAATTTATTTATGCACATGCGTTCTTGTGCATAACGGCCAGTTTGGGCTTCTGCTCTGGCACCCCGGGTGGCACTGACCTGGCACTTTCTAACTCGCTACAATTTATTATACTTTGGCAAACTGGCTTGTACTAAAGTCGACCAAAGTCTAAATTGAGTGGTTGGCAGCCAGTTAGAAAGTGCAACTGCCACCTGGGTGGTAGAAGTAGAAATCCGCTTAAACAGCTGCAGCGATTTTGCAGTTGAGTGCGGGTTCGGAAGTAGTGACGTGATTTTTTTGCTTTTAGATGGGGTTTGTTTGGTTGGAAAACGATGTGTAGTGGTCTCGGATGCCAGGTATTGTAGCATACATGTAGCAGGTCATGGAGGGGGTTGGCGGGCTCTTGTCTGTTCCTGAAAGCCGTCCCCATTAACGCACAGATGGCGGGCCAAAGAAGAATACGCGCTCCCAGTTTACGCCGCAAGCGCGTGCACAAAAAGAAGGAAATACCAACGACGCGAAGGCTTTGATGGACACAAGCTTTTGTTTGCACTTCTTTCTGCGCCGTACCGTACAAGTACATGTAGTCTCGATTTGAAGCCATGAGCTTACATTTTCTCCATTTCACTTAGATGAACGTTTAGATTAGAGAAGGTACAGTAGCTACCGTTTAAGTCAGGGCTTTCCAATTTCTCAAATGCTAAATGGCAACAGTGACCTTTGACATCTTAGTACAGTCAGAGAGACTAAGCCATAGAGGAATCGGTTCCTTTTATGGCTTACCTCTCCGACTATGGCTATGATGTTCCATCGATGGCTATTGAACGCCTACTTAGCCATACATGGCTACTTAGCCCTCTATGGCTACTTAGCCTTCTATGGCTACCACTCTTCCACAGCATAACCAACTATGGCTACGTAGCCATCTATGGCTGTAGCCATAGATGGCTACGCATCATCATAGCCATCTATGGCTACGTAGCCATCTATGGCTAAAAAGGCGGGGCCTCCTCGAGTTTAGCCATAGATAGCTACATAGCCATAGATGGCTACGCCTCAACATAGCCATCTATGGCTAAATGTGCGCGGACCCTGTCTTTGTAGCCATAGATGGCTACATAGCCATAGATGGCTATGTTGATACGTTTTTGCTGAAAGTGGGCGGGGCCTGCCTTTGTAGTCATAGATGGCTACTTAGCCCTCTATGGCTATGTAGCCATCTATGGCTACATAGCCTTCTATGGCTAAAAACGATGGGGCCATTTTAGCCATAGAAGGCTACGTAGCCATAGATGGCTATGCAGAATTCGATAGCCATATATGGCTACTCTCAAAATGAAAGTGAAATTCGGAATTTGCCGATCAGCAATTTCGGTTTCATTTTGAGAGTAGCTATAGACGGCTATCGAATTCTACATAGCCATCTATGGCTACATAGCCATCTATGGCTACGTAGCCTTCCATGGCTAAAAACGATGGGCCCATTTTAGCCATAGAAGGCTATGTAGCCATAGATGGCTATGTAGAATTCGATAGCCATCTATGGCTACTCTCAAAATGAAACTGAAATTCGGAATTTGCCGATCAGCAATTTTTTGTTGACCTTTTGAGCTTATTAAAATGAATTTATTTCTTTTTAACATTGTATCTAATTCTAATTTATCCTTTGGAGCGTTTTAAGTTTTCATTTTTCTCTAGGAACGTCAACTGTTTTCTTTTTTTCAAAAAGGGTTTCTCCTCTAATATTTTTCTTTTTTTCAAAAAGGGTTTCTCCTCTAATATTTTTCTTTTTTTCAAAAAGAGTTGGCTGAGTGGTTAGCTCGCTGCCTTGAGTCGCGGCGGCCCTGCATCTCTAGCGGTTGCAGTGGGTTCGAAACAAGTTTGACTGGAATTAGACTTAGCAAAGCCCAACCCAGGCCACCGAAAGCTGGTGACAGCGAGTAGGTAAATGGGTACCGCCGTCGGGTGGGAAGCTAAAGGGAGTCTGTGCGCAAGGCCGGTCCCCGGGCCACAGAATGCATAGGCACTCCTCGGCACGATTTGACGGAAAAAATGCTGAAAATGCGCTTTTTCGGAAAATCGAATTTGAAGCTACCAACTCCGCTTCAGGCGCTCCTACCCCCAACCCCTCAGAACTGAAAATTCTATCCCCCTCTGCCGAAATGGTAGCCCATGTCTGGCTTGACCCATTCGCAAGAAAGCAAAAAAACTGAAATTTGGTAATTTCAAATCTAATAGAAATAATTTAAAAATGAACACATTTGTTTTTGCTGTAATTCCCACAAAGCTTGGTAAAATAAGGCGAAATTTGGAACAAAAGTGTCAACCTTTGGGGTGTTTTATAGGTCAAAATTTCATTCATTTGGGGCCGTCCATAAACGACGTCGTTCCAAAATCCCGATTTTTCGGACCCCCTCCCCCCAAATACGCCTTGCGTCGTTTCTTGGGGACCCCTCCTCCTAAGGCCGTTTTTCGGTTTACCCCCCCCCCCCCCGATAAAAGTTCAGTACATACAGCACTATCAGTACTATCATGTTATCTTGTTACGATACTGCGCAATCAATAGAATAAATCCCTACAACCACCCTGGGAAACCATTCTGTGTGTAAAAACCTTTGTCAGAATGACTCAAATTGAAAATAATCCAATCGAAGTTCCTCAAAATCCGAAAAAAAAAGCGACGTCGTTTTTTTGCTAACCCCGTCCCCCACCCGGTGCGTCGTCTATCGTCGCATTTCAGCCTCACCTCCCTTCTGAACGTCGTTTATGGACGGCCCCTTTAGATTGACACTGTTTTGAAAGGATGAAGAAAAACACCCTGAAATTTGGCACATATTGACACACTGTATGCAACAAATTTCAACTTGTTTAACCAAAGA